>JAGSMP010001585.1:0-137465 GCA_029286625.1 Parnassius orleans
GCATATTTTGACTGAAATTATTGGCATACTGTTCTGTAAAATATAAAAATGTAGTTAACGTAAGTATTGAATCATTATATCTTAATGTTTATCACAATATAAAGGCAGTTAAATTAAATGAGACGAACAGAGGGAAAGGATGCCACCATGGCATGTATACCGCTTACTGGTCTGGTGTAGACGAGACCGAGCGGGCATGCCAGGGAGTCGGTGGCATCCTTTCAGAAAGAATGGTCAATGTGTGAAGAGTATGAATGTGTGGCCCAAGGCTGCTGTGGATACGAATGAAAGTGGGCTTAAAAGTTGTTTGTGCTAGGGGTGTACGCCCCAGACATGTCTAAGCCTTATATCCGAGAGCAGTTTTGGGACATGGTAAGGATGGTGTTGATGAAATGTAAGGAAATGAAAATATCATTATGTTAGAAGATTTTAATGGAAGGGTTGGGGTGAAGAGGTCTGGTTATGAAAGGATATTAGGAATGTTTGGCGATGAAAGTGTAAATGAGAATGGTGAAGACCTCCGCCGTATGTGAGGAAAAGAATCTTTTGTGACGAATACTTTTCATATAAGAGGATTCACATGTATACATGGGAAAGAGTAATGATAGAAGCATGATAGATTTCATAATTGTGGATGAAAGAATGCGGAGCGCAGTGGTAGATACAAGAGTTTACCGGGGATCCAACGGGGACGGATCATTACTTGGTCTTATGCCGAATTAATGGTCTATTCAGGCGTTGGCGGCATCGGACATCTGTGTCTACTGCGTTACAGCGTATAAGAACAGAGAGGTTACAAGATGAAGGTGTGAAAGAGAAGTATAAATGTAGACTGAGGAGAATATAAATGGTTTGAATGAAATATGTATGAATGATTTAGACCTGAAGACTGTATGGAATAATGTTAAGAAAGTTTTGGTGGATGCAGCCACCGAAGTATGTGGTGTAAGTAAGAGAACGAATGAAAGGAAAAAAATACGTGGTGGTGGGATGATGAGATTCGGATGGAAGTTGAAGCAAAGAAGAGCATGGCTAGATTTACTGGCAACCAAAGCTGGTAATTCTGGCGGTATGAATGATGAGATTGAAAGAAAAAGGCAGACTTTAGACTTATAAATAAGAGTAAAAGAAGTTGTTGAAAGGAAAAGCAAGAAAGAACGGATAAGAATGATAGAAGGATATCTGATAACTTCCAGGCAAATATTAAAATGTTCTGGAAACTCGTAAAACTGCTAGAAATTCAAAACAGCCTAGAATGAATGCTATACGAGACGAGAATGGCTGTATGCTGAATGATGAAGTTTCGAATTTAAAGAGATGGAAGGAATACTTTGAAAGCGTGTTTATGAGTGAAGGGTCGTCTGAATTAAGTGAAAAAAATTCCGAAAGAAGTGGAGAGAGTAGGAGATAAGTGTAGATGAAATAATAAAAGCAATGAAAGGCATGGCAGGTAAGGCAGCCGGATATGATAGAGTATCACTCGAAATGCTAAGGGCTGGAGAGGGGTGGTGGCAGGCCTGCTGTACACCTTGTTTAATTTATGTTGGGAACTGAAGCGGGTACCGGAAGACTGGTGCAAAGCCGTTATAGTCCCAATATATAAAGGAAAAGGGTCACAGCAGGACTGTAAAACTACGCAGTATCAGCTTAGCATTGTGGGTAAACTGTATGCTAAGGTGTTAATTGAAAGAGTTATGGAAAAACTGATGGAAAAATTTGGGATGCAAGCTGGATTTCGAAAGGAATGGGGTGTACGGATCAAGTATTTCCATGCGCGATTGCGGAGAAGTTTTGGCCAAAACCAGAAAGTTTTTGTGCTTTCATGGACTTGGAAAACTTATGACAGAGTGGACAGGAATGTGTTATGGCAAACACTTAACTCATTTGGTTTGAGCGCTGGCTTGATACAGGCATTGAAGTCTCTTTATAGGGACTCTGGTGCTTGTGTCAGGATCAACGGGGTCTACTCGGACTGGTTTGGCATCCAAAAGGTGTCAGACAGGGCTGTGTAGCTTCCCCTGGCTGTTTAACCTATTTATGGACAGTTGTTTGCAAACTTTGAAAGTTGAAGAATGTGGGTTGAGAATGGGTGAGTTAACCGTCAAATGCCTTTGTACGCCGATGATCAAGTCATATTTGCATCGTCGGCGGCCGAGTTGCAAATGATGGTTACTAATGAACCGATCATTAAAAGAAAGAGGTATGAAAGTGAACGCAAGTAAGACGAAAGTGATGGTTTTGAAAGAGAAAGTAAAACGTTATGTGAAATAAGAATAGAAGAGTTGATTGAGCAAGTGGATGAGTTTGTATATTTGGGATGTTTATTTAGGAGGGATGGTAGATATGATAAGGATATAGAACGACGAGTAAACGCAGGAAATAGAGTGAATGGGGCTCTACACGCTATTGTGAAGAGTCAGAATGTGTCAAAAGGCATTTGGCTTCACAATGCTGTGTTAGTCCCTACTTTAATGTATGGTAGTGAAAGTTGGGTCTGGCAGAAGAAGCAAGTAGAATAAATGCTGTAGAAATGCGGTCATTAAGGAGTATGTTGGGCTGAATCTGAATGACAGGGTGAAAATAGTGTGATAAGAGAAAAGTGTGGTTTGCAAGATGACGTTGTGACCAGGATTAAGAAAGGAATGCTTCGGTGGTTTGGTCATGTAGAAAGAATGAACGAAGAAAGAGTGACAAAGCAAATTTATGCAGAAGTGAACGGCAGAGTCGGAAGGGACGCCTAGACGAAGGTTTATCGACCAAATTGGCGATATATTGAAAATGGGCCAGATTAAGTACCCAACCGACGAGCGTGTATGCGTAGATATGGGATGTAAGAGGCGAGAGGGTGCCAGGATCGTACCAAGTGGAAGTCTGATCCTCCCCTCTGGGTGACAGGCGTAGATGTTTTATATATATATATATATATATATATATATATATATATATATATATATAACTGTTATGAGACTGATATAGAGTGTCTAAATTCAACAATTTTATCACTTAAAACTCCCTACAATTATATCAAATAAATATGCATCGGCTCAGGATGAGATAAAAGAACAAATATTGGCCATGAATGATCTGTAAAGTCATGTTAGTATAATTAGGAGCGCTTTGACTCCTTAATTAAACGTCAGAGTGAGTATCAGTGTTCCATACCAGGTTCATCGGGGACAATATGTAAATAATAATGATAATATAATAATGAATAACAGTAAGGACTCATTATTTTCATCTACACTCTATGACAGTGCTATAACAAAGAATATTAACTTTAAATGTAATTTAAATATTAATAAAATAAAGTTATTATGCTAGCTGTTGTTACTGGCTTCGCCCGCATGGTCACTGAAATGAACTATCCATTGCTTTTTGAATTGAAAGAAAACTGAGGTTTATAGATTTGTCAGAGATGCAGCCATTAAAAACTGAGCAAAATTGATCGTCAGCCTATTTAAATGTTTTGAAACGCAGCGTATGGGAAAATAGCCTGTTTATTCCAAATGGAAATAGGATATTTTTAATTAAAGAAAACTGAGCATAATTATCCATCAGGATGCAACTTTGAAAACTGAGCTAAATTGATTCGTCAGAGATGCAGTTTTCTGAATTGAAAGGAAACTGAGCCAAATAAAAGATCCGTCAGAAATGCAGCCTTGAGTTGAAAGGAAACTGAGCTTAATAGATCCGTCAGAGGTGCAGCATTTGGAATGGAAAAGAAACAAGCTAAATTTTTCAATTGAAAGGGAAGATCTGTGGAATTCTGATTAATTGATTGTGGAATTTTGGAAAAAAAACTAACAACACTATTTTAAGACGCTACTGTACACAATGTTATATGTTTTTCCATTCGGGGAAAGAATGTGAGATTCTGGGCATTTGACACACGCGAACATGCTACATAGCTGACCATGAGAGAAGCACGGTTTTCTAAGTTGACCCTACCTGTAACGTTTGCCCTTGCGCTTTATTAATTGTCATTGCAAAACTGGCTGTGCTGAATTGAAAAGGAAGATCTGTGAATTATAGATCCGTGGTATAATTTTTTTCCTTTTCCTACGCCTGTCAAAATTAGCTGATTATGTTCCGTCCAAGATGTGTCACACGCAGCCTTGTCCCGTTACATAACCGAGGCATCTAAATTCGCATTAGCATGACTGGACGCCTAATTTTAATGAAGCTATGTGAGCACACCTGACAACTCTAGAGAATTTAGAAACTCTACAGGATAGAACTCTGTTCTGTGTCCATAACTGTGTCTACTGACAAATACTCTGTTATTTCTCCTCTACTTCGCTTAATATATCTGAATTTATTTTGTTAACGCTCTCATTTTTGGTGCAAGAATCCTTTTCACATAACCATTTGTCTTCATGCATGTTGTTCGTTAAATCTGATAAACGCTCATAATTCAGGTGACTCTGCTAAATTACAAAATCTCTCGTCAATTTAACGCAGCCTCAACAGCATCCGTTTCCAACCGCCCATCGAATTTTTAATAGTGTGTCAGCATAGTTTGCAGCATTGATATCATTATACAAATGCACTCTCATATTCGTAGTTAAACTGATTTTGTCACCTTGTTCCATAAAATAGACGACTTGAGGCATGCTTTAATTTCATCTGCAGGTGGCCCTTTTGGATGACAGGTAAAGTTTGGCGAAAGTCACCAGCCAGTAAAACCACCATTCCTCCCATTACATCGGTATTTGCGCAAATCCTGGAGCGTTCGATTTAGTGCTTCACAGCTTTTGCGACATTGTACTTTCGTCCCACACTAAAGTTTGAATTGTCGGCATTATAACTCGTGCACTATTTTTGCAAAGTTGCAGATCGGCGATTCTTCCTGGGCTAGATTTAGAGGGTTTAAAACAGAATGTGCAGTGCGGCCCCGCTTAGCAGCGTGGCTACCGGAGAAGCTACGGCCACAGCAATGTTTTATCTTTCCGTACCTGCGCTAATAATAAGTTTAACAAAATGTCTTCCCAGTTCCTCAGGGCATCTAAAAAAAAACCATTTCCAGATTCAATTTGTCCTAATACTTTGTCAAAAACTCGTTTTTGTTCGAGAAGCAAGCAGGGGAATACAAATTCGGCTGCCTACTGGTATATCGTAGTTTGTTTCATAATTTCATCCTTAGTTAATTTCGGTTGTTCGCTGAGGGCTTATCATTCCAAAGTCGCTTAATTTTTCCTACCATTTTCATTACTTTATTTTCAATTTTCCAAGTGCTTCATTATAAATGTGTTCATTGTGTCATGTTCGCGTGTATCTGTAACCTTCAAAATATCTTCCGCCATGTACTCATATTTGTCCCATTTATGTGCATTAGATAGCCCGCAAGATGATATGAGAGTTGCATAATGATCCTAATTTTGGCTGGTGACTGGCACTGCACAGCTTCCTTCATGGTTTCATCCCAGTGATTATCGTTTTCTAAAGATGCAGAGCTTCAAATGCTTCTATAAGTTGCATTCCTGACCGTTGACAGTTTTATGGTCTTTATATCCTGTAGGACCCCGAACATGGTGCAGCAGCAATCGTAAACAGAAACATTCAAAATTAGTTACATGGACGGTATACACACGACCAAGGGCATCTGATGACTTTACACCGGGCCAATTTGCAACAGGCGCGCCTTGAATACGGCGTCCACTCCTTCCTAGATGTGTTCCAAGTATAATAGCGGGGACTTCAGAATATAACAACGTTTTTGCAAAAGGGTCGGTTTGACAAAGTTGAAAGAAGGCTGTTAGTGTAGTTTTGGTGATGCAATTTTTTCTTGAAATTTCTTTCGGTGAAATATACACGCCTCCATTTTCTGTGCACAGCAAGGTGAGTAACTGTTGTGCTCGTTTAAAGGAAGCCAAGGAGACGCCACGCTGCCTCGTTACTGCTGACATAACGCCCTGCTTGAAAGGTCTGTACTTCATTAACGGATTTGCCTCACCTTCACTCCTGAGATTAAATATTGCTTGGTCGCTTCCTTTATTTATGTACTTACAGATATACTTGATTGCGCGGACAGAGCTACATGTTTTCATTAATGTGGGCATTAAACATTTTACATAGAATGGGCGAATACGGGACAATCCAGCTGTTATCTAAGGTTTCGAACGCTCCAGAGCGAGATTTGATTGTAACTTTCCTGCCACCATCTTCGGGAGCTCTGCGTCTGTATAAAGGGTAGCCATTGTCATTGTGCACTGTTTCTTTTAATAGCTGTTTAGGAATTTCGTACATTTTCCTTCTTTCATACATGGCGATATTGAATTTCGTGCTCCACATGGACCGTGAATCATATTTCGGACGATGGTATCATAATTTTTTATCTTGCTCAGGATCCGGAATCTCGGCGCTTATTATGTCGTCTATTTGGCTTGCAACTTTCTTTAAGCCATATTAGAATGGGCATGCGGTAATCCTTTTTGCCATTCAATTGAATACATGAAGCACTGCACCTCTCCGAAAATTTTCCTTTGTTAATTACATACATTAATTTTGTACTTTAATCTAAATACTCTAGCAACTAAATCGTGTCTGTCAGTACTTTTTGGCCCGGCATTAGCTCTCGGTTATTTCTTTCCATGTGGGATTGCAAGTAAAAGTAACAAAGATCAGGTCTTCCGTAAGTTCGTACATAGGCGAATGCGTCTTGTGTGTACTCATGTAGGTAGTGGGACTGTTAACGAATGATGAGGGCAGAATTACCATTTTACCTAAATCTCTGGGGTTTACATTGGCGTCGCTAGAAACTGCATCTTGTAAATGTATATAATTCTCAAAGCGCAGCTTTTTTTGATTTAAAGATATAACGGAGACGTTCACTTTCACCTTCACATACATGTCTACCAAAATTGATGAAATAATTGTCTACACTGGCTAAGAGGTTAAAATCATTTTCTCGCAACATCATATGATACGCATAAAATCCATACATGATACTTTTTGTTCGGAGTAGGCTCTTTGTGACCGGGTTAATGAGGAATTTGAAAATGATAACCTCTTGTCCTTTGCAATAAATCAATGGGTATTGTAGAGCGTCATAAAACTTGTGTGTATCGGCTACCCGTTGCAACGTATCATCACGTGCTCGCAAGACAATGTCTCGTGAAGAAAATTGATCACCACTAATTACGGCTGCTATTTCGTTTATCAAAGTGCATTGTAGCGCCTTCATGCTCTCCTCGAGGGGTCCGATCTGCGAATGACGACTTTATAACTCTTCAGGTAGGTTTCTAAAGCAGTTTTAAATGTTTTGACTAAATGTTACGTTCATGCAAGAATCTTTGAATTTTGAACACTGTGTCTCTCAACTCCTGGATAAATTGGCAGCGACGGTCTACTCAATTTCTTCGTCACCCATAAAATATACTTGTAAAATTTATGCTGTTCGTTTTCAGCTGGAAAAAGTGAACCTATTCTATGATAAATTTGCCCTTGCACCGTAAATGTAGGCGAAAATCCCGGCATTATTATTCCCGGTCAACTCCGAAGGACGTCATTTGAAAGCATGAGTTATATTTGGATCCTGTTTAAAAGCGCCGTGACTCATTAGCATCATATAAAAGAGAGTTTTCAAAGGTTTTTCTGGTTCCCAAGTAACGGAAGAGACACTTTGCCATTGAACTGCACATGCCTGCGGTCTCATCTTTCCATTTTAAAGCGCTGCAAAATCGACACGCCTTGTCCATCAGTCCGATAACAACTAACCTGTGATTTTTATAATCAATCAACGGATCATAATTGAATGCTGCGTCATTAAAACCGACCAATTGTTTCTTTGAAAATTTTGTCGACGTTCAGCTTGAGCTGTGCATTGCATCTTTCGCGCCTGTGTCTGTTCTGGTGTTTCAGATGCCCTTATAGTAGATTGACGTTCAGCTTGCTCAATGAGTCTGTGTTGAGTTTCATCAGGTGTTTCCGCGGTCTTAAGGCGGCCTGACGTTCCGCTTGTTCGAATAGCCTTGCTGACTTTGAGCAGGTGTTTCAGTAGCTCTTAAAGTAGATTGACGCCTGCCTGTTCAAGACGCCTTGCTGACTTTGATCAGGTGTTTCAGTAGCTCTTAAAGCAGCTTGACGCCTGCCTGTTCAAGACGCCTTGCTGACTTTGAGCAGGTGTTTCAGTAGCTCTTAAAGTAGCTTGACGCTCTGCCTGTTCAAGACGTCGCTGACTTTGAGAAGGTGTTTCAGAAGCTTCCAAAGTAGCTTGACGCTCTGCCTGTTCAAGACGCCTTGCTGACGTTGAGAAGGTGTCTCAGATGCTCTAAAGCAGCCTGACGCTCTGCCTTCCTTCCAGTTCAGCATCTCTAAAGATTCTAGCGATCGAGCTAATCTTTCGCTTGTCTTTGAGAAGATACTCTTGAAAGGCTGGACTTACGTTTGCGAGGCATTATGAAGTAAGAAAACCTATTTATAAAAAAACTTTTAACATTTAAAAGGAATTAAATTTTAAATATTTTTTAGCAACTAAAATATCTAAAAGGAATAAATATTCCTTTTTATTTTAAAATCAAAACAACAAAACCAATTCAAGACACAACACGAATCCGAAAACGATAGCCAAAAAATCGAATCAACTTAAACCAAATCACAAAACAAATCGCAGAAAACCGAAATCGAAAGCAGTAGTCATAAATATAACCAACGAAAAAAGAAGTAAGTGAAGGTACCGTATACACTATCTATACTATTAATATTCCTTGAAATATTGTTAAACAACTAAAACAACGAAACAATTCACGATTCTAAATAAACAAAATCCAAAATCAAAGCCAGAGTCTAAATATGTATAAAGGAATACCAACCAAATCAACAAAACCGATCCAAGAAAATACAAATCCGAAAATGAAAGCCAATATAAATCCATTCAACCTTAACCAAATCACAAAGCAAATAACAAACAACCGAAATCGAAAGCAGGTAGTCGAATAAGCTACGAAATAGAAACAATTTAAGCTATAGGTACTGTATATAACTATAAGTTGACGCGGCTCAACGGCGGAGTTACATGTCAGAAACATTTCGTTACCGCGTTTTAAAAACCTAGTAACGACATCTAGCGGAATCAATTTAAACTATGTATACGTTAGTTAATAAGAACTCTCAAAAATATTTTCTTATAATTTTGCACAATTTTTCTTATTGTAATACTGATTCATTCATAACCACATATAAGAACTGTATTCATTTCCGTTCAATAAATATTACTAAGGCATTAATAAGGCTTACTAAGAACTGTTTCTATCATTGTTAAGTACCAACCAAATCAACAAAACCGATCCAAGAAAATGCCAAACTGAAAATGAAAGCCAATATAAATCCATTCAACTTAACCAAATCACAAAGCAATAACAAACAACCGAAATCGAAAGCAGGTAGTCGAATAGCTATGAAATATAAACAATTAAGCGTATAGGTACCGTATGCACTATAAGACGCGGCTCAACGGCGGAGAATATGTCAGAAACATTTCGTTATCATATTTTAAAACGTTACCGCATTTAAAAACCTGTAACGTTATCTATGGAATCAATTTAAACTGTGTATACGTTAGTTATAAGAACTCAAAAAATATTTTATAATTTTGCACAATTTTTCTTATTGTAATACCATCATTCATAATTACATATAAGAACTGTATTCATTTCCGTTCAATAAATATTACTAAGGCTTACTAATAAGGCTTTACTAAGAACTGTTTCTATCATTGTTAAGTAATAACCAAATCAACAAACTGATCCAAGAAAAATGCAAATCCGAAAATGAAAGCCAATATAAATCCATTCAACTTAACCAAATCACAAAGCAAATAACAAACAACCGAAATCGAAAGCAGGTAGTCGAATAAGCACGAATAGAAACAATTTAAGCGTATAGGTACCGTATGCACTATAAGTTGACGCGCGGCTCAACGGCGGGAGTTACATGTCAGGAAACATTTCACTGTTTTAAAAACGTTACCGCATTTAAAACCTAGTAACGTTATCTAGCGAATCAATTTAAACTGTGTATACGTTAGTTAATAAGAACTCAAAAATATTTTTTATAATTTTGCACAATTTTTTCTTATTGTAATACCGATTCATTCATAACCATAAGAACTGTATCATTTCCGTTCAATAAATATTACTAAGGCTTACTAATAAGGCTTACTAAGAACTGTTTCTATCATTGTTAAGAATACCAACCAAATCACAAAACCGATCCAAGAAAATACACAAATCCGAAAATGAAAGCCATATAAATCATTCAACCTAACTAAATCACAAAGCAAATAACAAAACAACCGAACAGCAGGTAGTCGAATAAGCGAAATAGAAACAATTATGTATAGGTACCGTATGCACTATAAGTTGACGCGGGCTAACGGCGGAGTTAAGTATGTCAGGAAACATTTCGTTACTGTTTTAAAAAAGTTACGCATTTTAAAAACCTAGTAACGTTATCTAGCGGAATCAATTTAACTGTGTATACGTTAGTTAATAAGAACTCTCAAAAATATTTTTCTTATAATTTTGCACAATTTTTTCTTATTGTAATACCGATTCATTCATAACCACATATAAGAACTGTATTCATTCAATAAATATTACTAAGGCTTATTAATACTACTAAGAACTATTTCTACCATTGTTATGAAGAAGTTGGTGAAAGTGACAGGTGGTGATAGTATTTGATCCATACTATAATCACGCCTGTAACCCTTTGCGGTAGGCAGAGCATCAACGGATTACTTAATATCGTCTGCGAGGTATCGCCTATTCTGTGAATTACGATGCACCAAAACGTTTGAAGAAAATCAGCTGGTGAATTTTATGTTTTATCGCCTCTTCCTGGTCCTGCGGAAAAATAGATCCATACATTTTTTATCTTAATTTTGGTAAAAGACATATAATCCAGATATTCTGACCTTCTGTTCGTCCATCGTACCGTCGTCCGTCTTGTAGAATCACGATGGCGCCACCTAGCTGAATTTAATTTGCAACATATCGATTTTCCCACGGGAATGATATGTTTTTCATTGTGTAGCCTATGTCACTCTACAGCCACCGAACTATCACCATATAAATAATCATGCCATGCCGACGCTCTGTTGCGACGTGAAAGAAGGACAAACTTGTGCAACATATTCGATTTTCCCATTGGAATGAGATGTTTTCCGCGGAAAACGTGAAAGAAGGACAAAAACAACAAACAAACACACTTTCGCATTTATAATATTAAAAGTATGGATTAGACATAGGTAAAAATTTGCACGATGTTAAATAACTGTCGACATCAGGTTAGTAATTGTTGTATGCCTGAGCATCCTTAGTCATATAATGAATAAAGTTTAACTAGTAAATTTTGCCCTAATACATTAATAATTTGTTAGAAGAGACAATGTAAACAAAACTCAATTATTAAAATATATTGATCATCTAAATACTTTAAATGTACATAAATTATCTTGTTTACATTGCTTACATACAGGGTTACCACAGGAAAAAAATAAGATATAATTTAAATTTATTAATGAATATTTTTCATTTAATAACAATTTAAACTTGACATCTAATTGTTATAATTATAATAATATAATTAATTTAATAGACATAAATAATTTATTAAGAAATTTTTGATAGAGATAGGTATTACCATCCAAATATAATTTAAGACAGATAGCAAATGTTATTTTATTGTTTATATTATATACATCTGCTTCTTTTGAGCAGTGTAATGACTTAATATATAATTTGGAATCAGTTCCAAGGAGGTACAATAGAGGTAATCAGCAGTTATAATATTTAAATAATTTAGAATGTAGCTTACAAACCTTAATTGTATGACTCCACAGAGTGATAATAATTTTTTTTACACCTGGTGCATCAGAATATACAAGGCATGATAGGCAAAGAGCTAGAAATTGAATTGTTCTTAAATAGCAACAATATTCATATTTTAATATTACTGAACATTGATTAAAAGCTATAACATAATTTTAATTTGTAATCACCAGTGGTTAGTTCGTTCAATAGAAACAGAAGAGGGCTGTTAATATTAGCTAGTAAATTATTATCATAAAGAACGTAAAGATATTGTGAGCCTCTTGTTGAGCGAACTGTAGAAATATGTTTGAGCACCTCATTGCTGTGAGCGTTCACAGACCCCCATGTTCTAAATAATACTTTTGAAAAAATTATGGAGGAAGTTTGATGTTTAATAAACAGAATAAATCTGTTGTAATATGTGGAGACTTTAATATCAATCTCCTAGAAGCTTCCTCCACCAATATTAAATTTAGATCTGTTTAAATCATATGGTCTTTTAATTTATTTTAGAGCCAACGCGTATTGAATATAGTAACATGTATAGATAACATTTTTACAAATGTTAAGCCGTTGCATAAATGTATAATTCAAAATTGAGTTCTGATCATCAGACAGTTAGTTTCTACGTTCCTTATGTTCACAAAAGTAAGTAGATGAGAAAATTGTGTTTTCCTGTAAATACACGTCGCTTGAGAAGTTTAGAAGTAACATAGTGAAGAAACTTCCATCACTTTCATACCAAATGATTCTTATTTTTGTATGACAGTGTTTAAACTTATTTGCAATGTATTTGATAATATTTTACTTCTAAACGTTCTCCTTGAACATTCGGAAGGTCAATGAATGTGCGACAGTAGGAGTCCATAAGAGCAGACAAAGGTTATATGAACTTTACTATGAAAGGTCATATATCCCTAGTGTCGAATTTAGGGAATATGTAAAAATATTCAAAATATTTTGTTGAGTGTGCTCCAGCCAAGTCTTGCATTTAGCTAAAATTAAGACGGCTTCTAATAAAAAAATGATGAGTATAATTAAGTGAAACTCAACTCGCAATTCAAACTACGGTTGGTTTAACAACAAATTAACGGAATCAGATCAGGATGTTGCAGTGGTTTTTGAGAAATATTTACGGATATTTCAATCTTAACCACTAAGTCACTGAATTCTTCTCCTGCCGTCGCCGAATCATTACTTAAACAAAATGTAAATGCGTGTACAAAGAATTTTACATTTATAAAATATCATCAAAAGATATTGTAAATATTTTAAAACTATTGATATTAAGAAAACTGCGGATCTGTGGGGATTTCGTGAAAGTTATTGCGTCTATAATCGATATAATCGCGCCTCAACTAGCTATTATTTTTAATACTAGTATCGAATATGGTGTGTTTCCTGATTTGATGAAGCATAGTAGTAATACCTTATTTAAATCTGGTGCATTAGACCCCGCCAATTTTAGACCCATTTTTACTGCCAACCCTAGTAAAATTTTGAAAAATTATTCTTGATCAAATGTTATTTTTTTTAATGTTAATAATTTACTTCATAAAATCAATTCGGTTTCATTAAGAGGTCGCTCAACAACTGATGCTGGTGTTGAGCTGATTAAATATATTTTCAATGCATGGAGAATTCAGGATGTTTCGTATATTCTGTGATCTATCCAAAGCCTTCGATTGTGTTCACTATGAAACATTAATCAGTAAACTACAACACTACGGTGTAAGAAGTAATGCTCTTAAATTAATTGTTTCATATTTAAGTTACGGAACGCAAAAAGTTGTCATTAATAGCAAGAGCTCTTCCGGATGAAGTACAAATGGGCGTGCCTCAAGGCTCAATTCTCGGCCATATATAGTATTATTTGCTGATGACACTTCATTCATTTTCAAATTAAACGACAATTATTAAAATATGATAAAATAAATAATACTATATCTAAAATAGTAAATTGGTTTAATGTTAATAACTTGCATTTAAATAGCACTAAAACGAAATGTATGAAGTTCATGGCTCCAAATGTCAGACAATTAAATACTACCGTTATTTTAAATGGAGAGGAACTGAGTTTTGTCGATACCATCATTTTTCTTGGAATAACACTAGACGCGAAGCTTCAATGGAGCCCCCATATATCAAAGTTAGCAAGCAGACTTAGTTCTGCAGCATATGCTGTAAAAAATATTAGAAATCTTACCAGTGTGGAAACAGCTAGACTTATTTACTTTAGCTATTTCCATAGCATAATGTCGTATGGTATTTTGCTATGGGGACACCGGACAGACACTGAAACTATATTTGTTTTACAGAAGAGGGCCATCTAGAGAGCAATCTATGATTTAAAACCTAAAGAGTCGCTCCGCAAAAATTTAAGGAAATTAATATATTAACTTTGACCTCTCAATACATTTATGAAAATGTAATGTACGTACACAAAAATAAAAGTATTTATACAAAAATAAGCGATATTCATTCTGTAAATACTAGGAACAAACACAAGCTAGTAGTACCAGTTACTCGACTCCACCTAGTCTGTAATTCATTCTTGGGGCGATTTATACGCTTTTACAACAAAATCCCAGAAAATATACAAAATTCGACCTGCTCAAAATTCAAAAAATTTATTGAACATAGTTTGTATAAAAAGGGTTATTATAATATTAAGAAATTTATGGATGATAATAACCCTGAATGAGGTTGCCAGCTATTTCTAATTTGTTTTGTAAGAAATTGTAACATACATGATTGTAAGCTGTTATTTAAAAAAGTCCCTGGGTTTCTTGCTGGTTCTTCCCAGGACAGAGGTTTTTTTCGAACCAGTGGTAATTTAACAAAAGAGTGAGTTTTAACTAGTATTATTTATAATCTATATTGATTAAAAAGTGAAACTAAACTAAAAGGTAGTTAGTTACATGTACATCAATCTCACGGAACCGCTTTTTTGCTAAGCATTAGCATAGGTACATTATTATTATGTAAGTTTGAAAAGTTGCTATGTGTAAAATAAAATGTGCGTTGAATTAAAGAATATCTAAACTTTATTCATGCTTATCACCAACAATTATTTTAATTCTTCATTTTCTGCCAAATCTGATCGGATGAATCTATTTTATTTTCATGATTTTTATCATAATTGAAGTGGCATGAAGTATGATATAGACTGATTGTCGTCTTCGGAATCAGAAATGTTTTGCGGCATTCCATCGACGGCACGTAGTCGTTATCTTTTACAGAATCGTCAGAATAATCAAACTATTTTACGGATTTTTCGTTTAATTTATTTAATTTAATTCCCTACGTTTTGGGTGTTTTCAGCACCCATAGTCACGGGGACTGAGGTGGTTGAGGACCCGATATCAGAGTTAACCCGGAGTACCTTCATTTTTTTAATTATTACTTGGTTCTATCTACGCAGAATGAACTTAGTGTCTTGAAGTCTTGCAGTGGTATGCTTGGGTTTAGTTTAATTTTATTATTTACATCCTGTAAATAATAAGCAGATGGTAGTACCCAGTCTCTATTGAGATTAGGATATTTTTTAATTTTGTTCAGAATAGAACAAGGAAGATAAAATAAACCTCTTAGAACTATTACAAGAAGCTATATTTCTGATACAATTAGGTAAGAGCAATCAGTTTGCGTGCCCGTTAAGATATTTAACTTGTTTCAGACGGAACAATTATTTGTATGGCTTACAAATAATTGTTCCGGGTTTGATATTGTCCTCGTGCAATTTATATTTATAAACTGCCTCACGGTACAGGAGAAAATCCTAGTGTTAGTAACGTTTTATATATAACTTTGAATTGCACACAGTACGGACTATACAATTATTATATACCAATTAGCTATCTATGGATTTTACAATTATAGATTATATATATTATTTACAATGCAGACATAAAATATATTCACATTAAAGTTTATAACTGTCTGCGGCACAGACAAATTTCAATAGCCTCACATATCATCCTTGGCAGGCATCGATGTTCTTTCGCGAGGATTTGTGGTCTATCAAATCTGATGTAATGGGGCTGTCTAGGATATGACCACAACTGCAGACTTCTTTGTGGACATTGAGACGTCGAACACCTCAGTCCCCCTTGTGACCATGGGTGCTTTAAAGTGCTCGAAACGTCAGAATATAAATAAGTTAATATACGAGATAAATCCGAAAAATAGTTTTGTTTGAATGTTTAGTATTCGTAAACATAAGAAATCAAAAGGTTTACGGTCTTCTGCTACCTTTTTATCGCCATGTCACTAACTTCTTGCCTTTGTTGCCAAGGCATTATTCAATGTGTATAAAAATAATATATAAATACTCAAGTAATGTAAGAGAGAGGTCAGGTTCACGTTCGAAACTTAATATCAAATAAGGAAAAATATTAGTTTATGAATTTGGTGTATAACAATGGTAGTTTCCACACGACTTCATCCACTTATGCACAATAAAGACTATTGTCAGACATTTTGACCGAGAAGCAGCATTAGTAGCAGCGCTTCACCTCAAATTGAATTGAAAACTTGACCGCAGTTTTTTTATATTATTTTGTTATGAATATAACGCTCATTTTTTACATATTAGAGACGTACTGAATAAATGTACCTTTATTTACTACTTTTTGTACTAACTAAACCAGGGTTTTAAGATAAAAGAAGCAACAATTTTAATATTAATTATGGTCAAGTACTAAGCTGTATAGGTATATGGTAATCTCAATGGAATTGCCAGTTTAGAAAAATTTATCTTAAGTTTAAGATGAGTGGAAATGTCATTGTAGGAATAAATATAACTATTTTATTTTAAATTTATTAAATTTCTTTCTCGCAATTTATGTTTGATCTGCAAGCGGCAAAACGTTGAGGAAAATTGAGTCTAAAGTTCCTATTCATTGAAAAGACATTTTTCGGAAAGTAAACTAGTTTTCGAAATTAAAATCCAAACCACGGAATATACCTCTGACGCACTCTGACAAGAGCTCTGATCATACTTGCCGATCGAATTCTTCACGCACGCATAAAGTTACACTTAAACGCTTTCAATCGTAGCACATTCAGTTTGCCGCTGTTTAAATATAATTCAAAGGTTCATCATACACCAAAAGCCGTGACTGCTTTGGCCGAAAAGGTGTTTTGCTGAGTTTTAGCTTCTACTTCTATTGCTTAACGCCTTTTAGTATATTATTAAGGTATATCCTAGCCAAACTGCTGCTAAGGAATAAAACAATTACTAACGCTTAACTGCCTCTTAGCTTAGAAATGTGCTTAACTGTATTTTTCTTAGTTTTACAAAATCAAGTACTATACTTACTAAAGAAAATAAACAGTTAAAATCACTTAACTTTTTTATTGCGTAACGGTGCATAGTAACTGATTTATAGCGTATGACAAAGGAAAAATTTTACTTAACCACCAAAATGCTTAATCTATCTCTGGAACTATCGAACGTAAAATATAATTCCAATATTGGCCAATAGAGAATTTTTGCTTGGTTTAGTGGTGATGAAAGCTGAAAATCGACAAAATGCACTTAGCCGCCTTCTTCCGTATCAAGCAGTATATCTATCTATATCTACGTAACGGAATATTTTATGTAAGTTTCACCAACTTGTAGATGGCCGATTGACTTGAAAATTTGCATTACCTAATCCTAGTATCCTGATCCGGATCACCACGATAAAATAAAATAATTTTATCTTCAGCGTATTTCTATAGTTTTTTTAACTATTTTATTACCAGTAACGAGGCATTCCATTTGCCTCCGGTGGCATCTGCATTTGATTCTCAATAGAAGATAGATGTACTGTGCATATACCATCAGGTGGACAGTGTACTCGTTTTTTTTTTATAAGAAACATGACACAAACGAGCATATGGCTCACCTGATGGTAAGTGATTACCGCCGCCCATGAACAACTAAAACACCAGGGGAATCGCAGATGCGTTGCCGGCCTTTTAAAAAGGAGTACGCTCTTTTCTTGAAGGTTTCTAAGTAGTATCGGTCCGGAAAAATCTCTGGTAGTAGTCGATTCCACAAGGAAGTTGTGCGATGGAGAAATTTTATTTTAAATCGCACAGTGGTGGACCGCCAGTCATCCAGATGGTATGGATGGTATCGCAAGTTTTGTCGCGATGTGCGATGGTGAATTGTGCGGCTGGAATTAGTCCGAACAATTCCTCGTGGTAATGCGATAAAATACAAAGAGATGCAACATCTTCGCAGTGCCAGTTAGTCAAGCCGATTGAAAGAGTTCGGTCGCCGACGATTCGAACAGCTCTGCGCTGGATGGGATCAAATGGAAGGAGCTGGCACTGGGGAGCCCAGCCCAGAGATGGGAACAGTATTCCTTGTGCGGCCGGACCTGCGCCTTGTAAAGTTGCAGGCGGTGTGCCGGCATGAAATACTGTCCTGCTCTGCTGAGCACGCCAGCTTTTAGAGGCCAATTTGGCCTTCTCCAAGTGACCACAAAACTGCACGTCACCGATATGTCGATCCGATATGGCTGGAGGCATGGAGGGAGTGGGTTCTTTTAGCGGTAAACACGCAAACTTGTGTCTTCTGGGATTGAACTGGACTAGATTTAGTCGTCCCAACCGAGAGTTTGTTCAGCAAAGACTCGACTTCAGACACAAGTTTGTCCCGGTACTCGGCGACGTTTTCCGAGTATTGGCACGGCCTGTATATTAAGCATCAGTGTTGTCATCCGCATAGCAATGAATGTTAACAGTTTGCAACATGTCATTGATATGAAGAAACAGTTAGCGATAGCACAGTCTTGTGGAACACCATAAGGGTTTGTAATCGGAGCATGCACCGTCTACTACGAGCTTGATGTCCGATCAGCAAGAAAACGTGATCCAATTGCACAATTTCGGGAAGCCCATTGGAAGGGAGTCAAGACGCGCTTTGTGCCAAACCCGATCGAAGGCCTCGCTATGTCCAAACCTTCTCCTTCGTCTTCCATGAGTTCGGGACTACGCCAGCGTAGGTGTACCAGAAATGACGCGTTAAAATCGGTGCCAACTCTGGAGCACACGTTCAGCACAATAGAGGGACGCCATCAGGCCTACTCGACTTGTTAACGTCCAGGAGAGTAGTGCTCGCGCACCGAGCATTGGGTAAACAGCACATCCTGCATGGAGCACACACCGCGGGATGGTCGGCGGTATGTTCTCCTGTTATCAAGAGTCGAGTTGAAGAGAGAGCCCAGATCGGCTATAGCCTTTGCGGCATGGGCCAGTGAGTCCTCCTGTGCAGAGATGGAGAGATGGCTGACAGAAGTTCCTGGACAACCTTGGCGAGAGACCAGAATGCACGTGTTCCCTGAAGGAAGACGAACTAGTTTCTCGCCAATTCTGCCGTACAACTATTGCAACTTCAGTACAAGGTATGCTACCTGTGTCGACATACTGAGATTTCTACAATGTTGTTAGTGAGGATCTGAACGAGGAACCTACTCCGCCTTGGCAAAGGCCGTCTCCTCCTGAAAGTAGAGCAGATGGCTCGATTGCAGGGTGCAAGTGTGTCTTCCCCTCTTCGGACTTCACTTAACCTAATATGCCATTTATATTTTCCAGCTCAGCTTCCATTCGTAAATGTTTGTCTTACCGAGTCCGTCCATTATACGTCGCTACAGTTTTTGACGGCAACCTGTCATCTCCGGTGATTCTTTGCACCCCGCCCCACCATTGCTATGCGCTACCACGGCCAGGAATAATGGGACGAACAGGAACTGCGGGCCGTGTTTTGTGCTATACATGAGATTTGCCTTAATCGCTATGCTGGGCGCGGGTTGGCGATCGCAGTGCCAGACACATCGCACCTGTAATGCTGCTGCCCATCACAGGCCTGGCATTTTTGGTGTGACGATGACTGGGATGGTTATGCCGCCATCCGTCGGAAGCCTACAGGTCTTTTTTATGGCATTTCCCTCTGTCGGCTCGTACGACATCCACGGGATGAGTATTCTAGGCTGCTGCCACACAACCACAGCCTATGATAGAAAGCCTGATGAATAATAATTATTCCAACGGTTCAATCTCTATGTACTCGTAACACGATAGTGAAAATCCCATCCAAATCAGTTCACAGGTTTTTGTCTGATGCGTGTTCAGATAGACAGACAGACAACGTTTCCAAAAATGTTTTGGCATCTATATTCATCATATAGTATTCAAATTTCAAAAAAATATTCAATGTACAGAAATCTTCGTGTTAGAGTTTTATTATAGTAAATATAGTTATAGTATATAGATGGATTTGAAATGACAAACAAGCTTACATTCCACCTGATGGAAAGTGGCCACTGCAGTCCATGGACACCTGGAACCTACTAAAAACAAAGTAGTAAATTTTTCATATTTTCCCAGCATTGCGACTGTGTATCTCTGACGGGAATATTTTGCCGGTAGCTGCCACTACGTAACTGTGTTATTTTTATTATGATAATATTTTCTAACTTAAAATAATATGTTAATATGAAATGGGCATCGAGTGGCAATAATATCTCTGATTCCACTTAACCAAACGCCAAACGTCAAAACTAAGCCAAACACGATTCCCATCTAGACAGACTTAATAGTTAAGACCTAAGATTTAAGACTTAAGGTAATCTAGATGGAGTTATTACTATTACTATATACTAATTGTTAAAAGGTGAGAAAACACAAAAAATAATACGCTGATTATTTTGGATCAAATCTATTCAATTAATATTAAGCACTGTTGACAATATTAAACAATATTTAAGCCATACAATATTTTAAGCATTTTGAACTGTGCGAAAATGATTTAAAATAAATTTCTATGACTAAATTTATAATAAGTATTAAGAAGTAAAGTTATTTGTTTACTGGAAAATATCTCAGGTACTGCTGATCAGGTTGTGAGTATTTTTTATTGAAAAAAGCTACGCACATCCCGAGTGAAACAGGTTAACTATGATAAAAGATGTTCACTGTGAAATTAGTATATGTATTAAAATATAGTCAGAGGAAAATGTGCTGATTGACTGGCTGCTTTATTGACGTCAGTTGACTATTTAGTCAAACTATTTAGTTTGATATAAATGTGGCCAATGTATTGAAAACTACCCGAACATCGTTAACTAAAAACAGTTAGATATTATGAAGAAAAAACAGTCATTACCCGATTTGTACACGACCAAAGACTTCTAACAATAATCTTTTTCATACTGTGAGTGTCGTAAGAGGCGACAAAAAGAAACTGAATCAGAACATTGACAGCATCATCTTCCTGATAATATCCATCCATCCACTACAGCCTATAAAATTCCACTGCTGAACATAGGCCACATATTTGCCACGCTGGGCAGGTGGATTGGCAATCGCAATTTTTTATAATTTTGAGCTGTTATCAGGAAGATGCCCATCCCATCTCCTGTTTCAGTGTCTCTATTGCGCCTCTTACGACACCTACGGGACGATATGGGGTAGTGGATATTCTTACACGGTCACTATACCGTTTCTGATAATAAGTTAAAATAACTCGCTTGGCAAGCGTGCGGCTATGGTTAATATCACCCTATGGGAAAAACCCATAATCAGCAGCGGAATTTGATAGGCTGTAATGATGGTGAGAAATAAAAACGTATTGGAAGTGCAACATTGACATTAATATTGATTATAGGTTATTGTAAGATTTGTGTTTTTATTATTAACTTATATGACTATTGTAATCTAGAGATAAAAAGGATCAACTCATTATAAATTTATAGCAACATACATTTTTTTATAGAATAAGTGTGACATGCGAGCACACAGTCCACCTAATGGTTGGTGGATGCTGCGGATATCTACACGTATCCTTTAGTAAGAATTAAAATACCATCTGTTCTTTAATTTTTTGTTGTCATCCCGGAGCGGAGGATTAAGATGGACTCATCTCATTTTCACCATACAAAACACAGCACTGTTCTGCTGTTTCACGATGGTATTCCGTGCGTGGTACTACCCCAGTCTCGCCGTCACATTCGTGCTGCAGCGATAATATAGCTGCAGCGTGACTCAACCATTAGGTTATCATCGCTTCATATATTTTTTTTTTCGTGGTAAAGGGTGCGGACTGCAACTTTCTCGTGGCCTACTTTGAGCACATGCGTTTCAGACTTACTTCGAATGTTTAACGGGAGTATTATTAATAAAATTACTAGAATAATAGTTAAAAAAATGAAGATACGTTTCATATACATACACCACCATTTGCGGTCCTTATTCCACTACAAAAAAATAAATTGTCTTCTATAACTGTGATTCTTGAAATTATTTACATTCCAGTATGATATGATACTGTTTAATAAATACTATAAACGCAACTAAGGCAGCAATTACCTAAAATGTGAAAATTTTGTTTTAGATAATTATCAAAATAAGGGCATTTTGTGAAGTCAGTTCTAACTTCTTAAATGAAGGCAGTAAAAATTAATAATATGCTGTAACTGAATTTGAAACCGTTTATTTAAAATATTACTTTAAAAGATCCGAAAATAGGAATAATCTTCACACAATATATTTAAAAAAATACATTTTATGGTTTTATTAATTTTTAAAACTATGTTTTTTTTATAGAATATGGGTGACAAACGAGCACACAGTTCATCTGAATCAAAACGCGAATCATAACACAGATGCGTTATCACCCCCGAGGACTAGGATAGAATGTTTCTTATCCAGTAAAAAGGGTCCCTGCGTCTCCACACTCACCATACGAAACACAGCAGTATTAAGCTACTATTTTACGCTGGTATTCTGTGAGAGCGTGGTCCTTCCCCGGTCGAGCTGACCCATTCGTGCTACAACTATAATATACCTGCAGTATGACTTTACCACGTAAAGACTTTTACTTTGAAAATGAGTGGGGAAGGGAATGGCATTTTGGCAGCATCCCATGCTACGCTACTGTTTAAATGGCTTCATGCTATATTTCGTATCGACTCTTTTAACTGGTAACGAGGCATTCTGTTTAGCCCTCAGGGGTGACAAAGCACTAAAAATTTAATTCTTAATCGATGATACTCGTAGGTATCTATGGACCACAATATTTACTATCAGGTGGACTGTGTGCTCATTCGTCGCCCTTATTTTATAAAATATATGAATACATAATAAAAAAATTAAATAAGCAAAAGAGCGAACACGATGAAAGGTGGAAAAGAGACCTGGCTCAGCCGTGGACAATTACAGGCTCCACGGCTCGTGATTCCCCGCACCGTTGTCGCCGATCTCGTCGCAGGTCTGTGTATTTCATGTCAGGTGTAAACGAAATGGTAATATCGCCATCTATTTGAAGTAATGAGACCTTTCTAGGGTTTCACGTAGTTGCCCTTTACGATACCCACGAGATGAAATCTGCTTATTAGCAGGTTTTACATTTTAAGTAAGGCCACGTTTTTATGTAAGGCTTTACAGGCAACCTGGTCCCATTGCACAACTTAAGGATTGAGATTTCGCACTAGCATTACTGGAGCACCCACTTTGAGAATAAGAGATGGTAAACCAGGTGGGTTGAGTGCATTTAGGACTCACAGGATAGTGTGTACAGCATCATCAAGCACTCAGTACCCACAGACTTGTATTCTGCACTTGAATGACTTCAATAATGTGTCATTAATGACGGAAGCCTTATCGTTCATAGGTGTCAGAATCGCACGTCTGCACTGCCACCCTAGGTTTGCTGTATTGGTTGTGGACTTCTGCATGTATTATAGAGTAATTAGTCTGTGATGCTCAAATGCGTGTTGGCAGATTTACAAGACTCCAAATTATTTCGTAGACATGCTTCCAGGCTTCCTCAAGATTTTTACTCTCGCTATGCACGTGGTAAATCGGCGCTAAAACTTGCAGTTAACAATTTAATTGTGCCGGCGGGATTCAACATGGGTTTTGCGTACTGTGTATTTTACCATAACTCTACAATGTGCTCTAGAATTCACCGGAGATTAGCCAACTGCGCAGTACAAAATTATAGTGCACGAGTGCGTGCTCAAGCGCAGACTCACACTCTATTCCCTCACTCTCATAGTCCAATGGGACGGCAATCTTACACGACCAGAGAGAAATACCAAGCGTAGAACTAATGGTCAGTGCTGGACAAGGAAGTGAAATACCGCCAACTTTCTTACACTGGGCTTCTACTGTAAATTTTTGGATAGAATAACGCAATAACTGATTTTGGCCTGGCCTGGGATTGGAAACCGGGACAACATAATCAGCAGTACGGCACTGAATAAAATAAATAATAATAACAAAGTATATAATATATTAATGAATTTACCGTAGCAATCAGAGATCTGTGAAGTATATATACACCAAGCGGCGAAAAGCGGTCTTGCAGAGATGACTTGCATATGTAATATTTCCAACTCCGTCAGTACTGGACAACCAATTGGTGTCACGTCACTTTATTCAACAAAACGTTGGTTTCTTCCATCTGTATTAAATATTACAACATACTTTAAAACTAGCAACAAGCAACAACAATGATTCTTTCGTAAGAGCGGAGAACACCCAATGTTCTATAGAACTGTGTGGAAGTAATTGCTTTGCCTGCCTCCAGGGTGCAGCATGTACGAACGCAGTGGTGACGTTTTATAAACGATTTCATTTATTATAACTGGTGACACAACACATTCGTGCTGTGCTCACGTCAGTAAGCCGAGAGTATTGTGGTCTGTGCGTCAATGTCAGCACATATTTGGGGCTGGTGTGCTTCGTTCTTTATCTTTGTAATTATATCAATGTATTCATATATATAAAATTGAAGTTTTTATTTGCAATATTCACTGACTTCCTTCTCTCTATATACAGTGGTAATATCGAAATAACAAAAAATTATCCCACTAATGGCAAGGCTGGGGAAAGTTAAGCAAGAAATAAACATAGAAAAGGAAGACAAGATGAAATTTTATTAATCAAAATGCTTGTGAAATTTAATAAAACACCCTTGGAACAATAACTAAACTATAGAATTAACGCTAAAATAAAAAGTGTGTAACTTGTTTAGTTCCGTTCTATATTAAGGCATTAATAAGGATGTGAGAGTCTTTACCCATGTGGTGAGAGTGTGATAAATGATTCATACTATGTTTTATTTTTCTTTGGCTTGCCGTAAGTTGAACTGAAATTTGTTATATTGGTTCTAATCATAAACTTAGAATATACTGTATATATATAAGTCTATGGTTCTATTCAAACCCACTATTTGGTAGTAGTTTAATTCAAGGCTGACAGTTCGTTCATTGACTATTCAACTTGTTCATTGTTTATAAATTTATTTTTCCAACGGGGATCTATTCTGAAGCCTTTCAAGAATAGCTGCAAGGAAGGAAATAAATCTCAAATTTATAGTTTAACAATTATCACACATGCAATGTTCATGTTCAAGGAAAAATTATGAATTAACTATTGCATTATTAATTGAAAACTTGCGATAAAAAATCCGGCGGATTGTTGTTCATTTATTTATCCAGTAAACCGAATTTTTTCATTTCTTAAATTTTATATTTAATATATTTAAATATTTTTATTTTGATAGAGTTTGAAGTGTGTGGCTTGCGCAAGCCAGAGCAAACGTTTTCGGCCGTATTTTCAGCCCCTGAAAATTTTTCTTGAATTTTCGGATATGAAAATCTCAAGTAGTATTTGAGATATCGCAAAACCAAACCCTTTTTGTTTTAGTTGATTGTTTATAACTTGCAATTTTTGCAAGCGGAACTTAATATTTTTCAAAAATTATCGACATGCTATTCCGAATCGAACGACACCTGTATCATATTTCCGAGACTGCTGAAAAAGTTGACCAATAAGGCACTTGTTGACTGAACTACATGGTTATGATATTTTAATAATAATATTTCTCTCGTTATATTGCACGAATTTTTAGATTACTACAAATTGTGTGGACTCTGTGGTATAATTCCGTAGTAGCTGGGGCTGCAAAGTCCCATTCATCACGAAAAGAAAAAAGTTACGATCTTATTGACTTTCCACCGGTAAATTTTTGTTAAATTATGTGTGAAATGTGAGCTGATAAGCTAATATAATTAGGAATTAAAGATTTTTGCAGCATTACGTAGCAAAAAGCAGTCGTAATGTTTATTTCAATAGAGAATTTAGCGATTATTCGGCAATTGATCTAAATCATACATCTTGACGTAAATAATGTTGTCGATAACTTTAAGATGTAAATGTAAGTATGATATACGATAAGATTAATCTTTGCAATTAATGTGTACTATTTATTGCAATGAAAAACCTTAATTTATTCCGTTGAAACTAAAACTTGGTTTATTAAAGATCACAGGAAGTACTTATCGAAGTCTGCAAAGAAAGGCATAGCGCAGTCCTGCAGATTCAAGGAACTGCTCAGCAATCCAACACATGTCTCACAGTAAGACAGGTATAATATTTTATATTGCCTGTTCCTCTGACTTTTAAGAACTTGGAAAATGCGAAAGATATAAAAAGACCGCCTTCGCAAGATTCACTTAACTAAACGAGGTCGGTGTATAAAATACGAGTTGTTGATCGAGAGGAGCAAGAGGTTGCGTCACCTGGCGGAGCGTCATATCGATGGTGGCGGGGTAGAATTGAGGGTAGATCGGGAAACCCCACTCGTTTGTGCAGTACAAAGTTCAGTGTAGCCAAGCGTAGAGATTCCGCTTATGATATTCTACGAGTGAAGCATTCTACAAGTGCTAAGATAGTGTCGTAGTTCTGTCCGTGGTGGAGGTTCTGGTGCAAGCAAGGAGGGTGTTGTTGAGAGGATGCCGTAACGTAGACGGGCGGTGTTGTTGTAGGTTTGCACAATTTGTTTCTTCATGTAATTGTGTCCTTCACGTTACACTAGTGTAATTGTGACGGGACATGTTGTGGTCGAACTGTAATTGCACTATACTGAATGTAAAGTGCGTTACGCTGTCTTATTACTAATAATGATTAATTGCGTAAGAAAGGGAGCAAGTTGAAAATCCGCTCTCACACTTTTACTATTTTTTTACAGTTAATGGTATCCTAATGTATTTTCGAGATCAGAATTAGGATCTCCTGTTGTATTTCCTACAGAATTGGCCTAATGTTGTTATATTACCGTAAAATCCTCGTATATTACCGAGTATATTGGTCAGCAATGATTTAAAAATAATAATTGTAGTGTTACGAGCTTGGGTTCGAGACAATTAAAACTGCTGAGTGAATTACTAAAATTGACACTTTAATTGCACAACACTAATTACACTTTAAACCACACTAATAACAAAACGCAATTTTACTACAGATCACTTTAGTTCGCAGTTGTATCGCTTCGAAGTATTCGCTTGTATCGCCAATTCAATACTGACTCGGTCGTGGTTTATACCGGCCTTATATAGCCCTATAGTTTCCAGAACCTTCTATCAGAAACATCTAGAATGTTCGAGTACATATCGGTCCCGAAATAGAAGGATCTTGACTTCCTAGTTCTGCTACCGATACTAGAGGGCGCTAGTGGTAACCAGTGCGCTTGCCGTATAAACCATTAATAGTGCGCAACACTCCCCTCAAGACATGCTCGTCCCGAGCATTATTACCCCATAATAACGCGCCAGTCGATCCACATGGACGATCTTAGAAGTACCTCTTGCACCTTTCTGTATCCGGTAGGTTACGTCATTGATCCTTGTCACAATCCGTACGGTCCGTCCCATTTAGCTTGAAGCTTAGGAGATTTCTTTGCTGCGAACTGGATTGTAACCACACTAGTGAACCTTCGTCAAACCCTTTGTTGTTGATTTTGCGGTCATACCGTGTTTATCATCTCTCAGACGTTTGTGGCCTGACTGTCTGACGCTCTCATAAATGTCATTCATTTTGTCCCGCAAGTCATTTGCATAATCGGTTATACTGCGGGGCATCAGGTGGTATTCGGTGATCAGGTCTGCAGGCAGCCGTAATTCTCTCCCAAAATTTGCTAAAGCTGGTGTCACTGATGTACTTTCGTGAACAGCGCTTCGATATGACAACAAAAACGGTTGTATGTGCTGTCCAGTCTCGTTGCTGTTTTTCCACAACTTTGCTAGGTACCTTCAATGTCTGATTAAATCTTTCACCATTCCATCAGATTTGGGTGGTAAGAAGTTGTTCTTGTTTTATGAGTACCCATAACTCGGCAAGTTTCCTGGAATATTGAGACTCAAATTCCTTCCTTGATCGCTGTGAATCTCTAAAGGTACTCAAAACGACAGAAGACTTCATGAACTAGTTTATCTGCAACTGTTGAAGCTTCTTGATTTGAATGGCGAAGACTTCTGGCCACTTAGTGAAGTAATCCATCACAACCATGAAATACTTGTTACCACTTTCACTTTCCGGAAACGGCCCCTGCAACGTCAATGGCTATCCTCTCCCATGGTGCACCAACATTGTACAATTTCATGCACCTCTACTACGAGTTTGAGGTCCTTTACAGCCGCACAACTTGTACATTTGCGACACCAGTCCTCGACATCACGACAGTGGACCCAGTAAAACCGTTCTCGGATCTTCAGTAGAGTTCGTTTAACTCCCAGGTGGCTCCTGAACAACCATTATGGTACAGCTAGAACATCCGGTATTAGCTTTAGGGACAACCATTTGCAAATGACAATGTCTCTCGACCATTTTCCCATTTACGGCACAAGACTCCATCCTGAATCAGCAAGCTGTCCCATTGGGCCCAATAGCTTTTCGTGGTCGAACTCATCGCTGAAACGTCACTCATCAACCAGACACTTCATCCATTCTAGAATCGGCTGATGTCCGAATCTCCCTGCTGTGCATGTCGTAGGCTGTCTTTCCACTCATTGTTGAGCTGGTCATAAGCATCCTCACAGATACCACTTTTACCCTCTTCCTAGTACAATGCTTGCAATCTTCAGGACAAGGTCTTCTTGACAATGCATCTGCGTTGCCTGAGATTTCGCTGATGTTCGATCACAAAGTCGTATTCCTGTAGTAGCTCAATCCATCTCGCAACTTGTCCTTCCGGATTTTGAACTGCAATAGCCATTTCAGTGCAGCATGGTCAGTTCGTAAGAGAAATTTCCGCCCCAGAGGATATTTTACAAATGCCAAGGACTTTACCACAGCAAGCACCCCGTCTTGTGACACAATAGTTCCTTTCCGGCTTTGACAAAGACTTGCTGAAGTACGCTATCACAACTCTTGATCACCATTCCTTGAGACAACACGCCGCCAAGTCCTATATCACTTGCGTCTGTGTCAACTATAAATTCCTTTGCTCGCATCAGGGTACCCCAAAATAGGTGTTTTGCACAGACGGTCCTTGAGCTCCTGAATGCGATATCGCAACTTTCATCCCAGCAGAAATGTCGCTTCTCCTCGGTTAGCTTGTGCAGGTTTATATCTGCAAAGTTCTTTACAAATCGCCGATAATAGAGCACAACCCAAAATGCTCTAACCTGTGTTTGTCTTTTGAACCGGCCAATCCTTGACAGCGGCAATTTTCTCTGGATCCGTGCGGATACCTTCTTCCGACACTACATACCCCAAAAAGCTAACTTGCCGTTTGAATAGTGAGCATTTCTTCGACTCAACTTGAGGTTGGCACTCTGGATCTTCATGAGCACGCGTTCCAGGTTTTGAAGGTGTTCTCAAACGTACGGCCTACAATGATGATGTCATCCGTAGACCAGACAGGCGTCGCCAATTAGCCTGGTAGTACAAGCTCCATCAACCTTTCAAACGTTGCTGGAGCATTGCACAATCCAAACGGCATGACTTTAAATTGCCACAGACTTTCCTGTGGAGAATGCAGTTTTCCTTGTCCTTAGGGCTCATTTCAACCTCAGTAGCCACTTTTCAGGTCCAGCGTACTAAACCACTTTACGCCTGTAAGCATGTCCAGCGTGTCATCAATTCTGGCAAGGATAGCTGTCCTTCTTCGTAACGTCGTTCAGACGGCGGTAGTCAACACAAAACCGCATGCTACCGTCCTTCTTCTTCTTTACCAGCACCACAGGTGAACACCATGGACTGAAGAAGGTTCATAACACCATCCTTCACCATTCCCCAATCATGGTTTACCTTTCACGTGCTACCGGCAATCTTCTTGGGCGCTGACGGATAGGCAACTTTCCTGTGTTTATTTTGTGTTGAACTAAGCCAGTCTTTCCTATGTCAGCATCGTTTGACGAAAAACATCGGCGTACGAGTAACAACTTCGCCTTGACCACTTCATTCGGGGAGAGAACGCTGCAACAGTCTTCTAAAAGTGCGGTCACCTCGTTTTGAATCCTGGGGGTCCCAGTCGATGGATATTGGCAACTACGCAACCAATCCACTTCCCACGTCAACCAGTGCTTTTTTCCAATCTGTTCTGATCACAAAGGTTCAGCACACGTATTTTGAGATGTCGGTGGTTCTGACCAAGGTTCGAGCCACTTTCCACGGAAGGTCATGTCCACCCTTTCCACGAGTACACAACGATGAGTTGCCCAGGATTCCGAGGAAGACTAACCGGCCAATCGTTTCCGATCTCGGCGGCAGAACAATCTTCTTAAGGCTGTACACATTCCCGGTGGCCCACTGTCGGTAGATGTACGAATTACTTTTGTACTTGTTCGTAATCGGATGATTAATTTATAAAAACTAGCTGTGTCTGCGATATTATATGCGCCAACATGTATCATTCACATCCTACTAATACGCATATACATATACAAAGGAATCTCTGTTATGTATTAGGTGCTATAACTTCCCAGGCCTAAATGAAGAAACAATAATCGAGTTATGGCGAACATATTACTCCATAACCCTCTCAGAAATAAGAGAAAGCCCGTGCCCAATGGGACGTATGTAGGCTATAACCTTACTTTTAAATATATTTAATAAAATCGTCTTACATAAATGGGATAAAATATATTTAAATCTAAAGATCCGTTGAATCAATATAGATGAAGTAAATTAGTTTATTAGTAGCACAAAATCTAAATAATATTCATTATATTTCTGTGGTTGCTGTATTCAAGGTTATCAGAGTTTGACTAAAAACTCGCTGAAGTACAAAACAGGTGCCAAAGAAAGTATCTGCATTCGTCAAAATATTTGACCTTTTTAGTTTCTTCTTTAGGTTATTCCTTACAGTAATGCTTTCCTTTATATAAAACTGACATACATTTAGAGAACGGAGACCCTTTTTATTGGAAAAGAGGCATTCCATCTTAGTTCTCATGGTTGACAATGCATCTGTTCATCACACAGGAACCACTTACCATCATGGACATGTGTCGCTTGTCACACTTATCCTAAAAATATATTCATCAGATTAGTATTAGGTAACACGCGATAGAGCCACAGCTATCCGTGTGTTAATCAGATGATACTGAAATCTACACCAATCACACTCAGTATCTGCCCCAGCGTTCTTTTTTTTATAGGAGAGGCGGCAAACGAGCATGCGGCTCACCTGATGGTAAGTGATCGCTTCCTTATGAACAACCGCAACACCACAGAGAATTGCAGATGCATTGCCGGCCTTTAGAAAGTAGTAGGCTCTTTTCTTGAAGGTCCCTAAGTCGTATCAGTCCGAAAATCGCTGGTGTAATCGATTCTATTGGAAATGGCGAGGAAGAAACTTCTAAATCGCACAGTGGTGGACCGCCAATCATCCAGGGTATGGATGGTATCGCTAGTTTTGTCGGATCGTGAAATTGAGGCTGGAATTAGTCCGAACACCTCAGAGCACTCCCCTGCAGTACATGTGATAAAATACGCAAAGAGATGCAACATCTCTACGGTGGCAGGAGTCAAGCCGATCGGAAAGAACCGGTCATCGACGATTCGAACCGCACTGCACTGGATGCGGTCAAGGGAAGGAGCCACTGGAAGCCCTGCTCAGAGATGAAACAGTATTCATGTGGGGCCGAACCTGCGCCTTGTAAAGTTGCAAGCGGTGTACCGGCATGAATACTGTCCCGCTCTGCTGAGCACGCTGTTTTAGAGGCCAATCCTTCTTCCAAATGACCACGAAACTGCACATCACTCGATATGTCGACACCGAGGACCCAATACTGGCTGAAGAAACAAGGAGTGCCTTGAAACCAAGGAGATACGACAGGGTCTTTTTAGCGGTAAACGCGCAAACTTGTGTCTTCTGGGGATTGAACTGACTATTTTAGTCGCCCAATCCGAGAGTTTGTTCAGCAAAGACTCGACTCAGACACAAGTTTGTCCCGGTATCGCGACGTTTACGAGAAATATCTGCACGGCCGTATATGCATCACCAGTGTTGTCGTTCATAGCAATGAATGTTACCAGTTTGCAACATATCATTGATGCAGGAGAACAGCGTTGCTATAGCACGCAGCCTTGTGGAACACCAGCGTTGATAGGCTTGTAATCAGAGCATGCACCGTCTACTACGACCTTGATGCCCGATCAGCAAGGAAACTGGTGATCCAATTGCAACCTCTCGGGAAGCCCATAGGAAGGAGCTTCGAAAGTGCGCTTTGTGCCAGACCCGATTGAAGGCCTTCGCTATGTCCAAACTAACGGCCAATGCCTCCTTGACTCATTGCTGCCGCCCATCTATGAGTCAGGTAGAATAGAAGATCACCAGCTGATCGACCCGACGAAACCGTATTGGCGGTCACTAATCAGCTGGTGATCCTCAAGGTACCTCGAGCTGGCAGTTTATAATAGACTCCATTATTTTGGAGAACAAGGAGGTGATGGCGATAGGCCCAGTTGGACGGGTCTGAGCGGTCGCCTTTTTAGGATCAGGTGGACCAAAGCCGTCTTCCATGAATCAGGACTACGCCTGGGAGTAGGAGTACCGGAAAAGACGCGTTAAACCGAGGCCACCCTGAGCACACGTCTTCAGCACAATGGGAGGGATCCATCAGGCCCACTGACTTGCTGACGTCCAGGGAGGAGTGCATTGCGAACCGACCGCGTGAAACCGCACGTCCGGCATGGAGCACTCACACCGCGGATAGTCGGCGGTGTGTTTCCGCCGTCATTCAGAGTCGAGTTGACGCAAAGAGACCACAGATCGGCTTTCTCCTTGCGGCATGGGCCGTGAGTCTTCCTTTTGTGCAGAGATGTAGAAATGGCTGACGGAAGTTCCTTGACAGCCTCGGCGAGAACAGAATGCACGGTTCCCGAAGGAAGGTGAACTAGCTTCTCGCCAATTTTGCCGATGTGCTCAGACCTTGCCTTGGCAATGATTCTTTCGAAGGACCTGGAGCGGAATTATACTCTTTAAGAGCGCTGGTGTTTCATCCCACGTTGATGCGTCAGCCCAGGCTCGGTAGCACTCCTGCTTATAGCGTGATGCTATTTTACAGGAGCGACCAAACCATGGCTGGGATCTGCCTCCGATGGGCACCACAGAGGATGGAATAAAAAGTTCCAAGCCCTGAAGTACCACATCAGCAACAGAATCAGCACCAACGCTGGGATCTTCCGGCGAGAAGCAAACCCGCCCCCAAAGGTAGGATGCAAAAAAAGACCGCATCCCGTCCCAATCGGCCGACCTATAGTGCCAAACACGGCGGTAGCCTGCAGAATGCAAGCGCGACGTTAGTGTGAGTGGCACCACACTCCGGACAAGACAATGGTCCGACGAGCCTAAAGGAGCGTAGACGGAAATCTGATATCCGTCCGGATGAGAGGTCAGCAGAAGGTCCAACAGGGAAGGTTCATGATCTTCCACATCTGGAATCCGCGTAGGCGAAGTAACCAGCTGTGTAAGACCATATGCCAAAGCAAAGTTATAAACAGATCTCCCCGCATGATCGGTTGAACGTGAACCGAGCCATTCGGCGTGGTGGGCGTTAAAATCGCCAAGGATCACGATCTCTGCGAATGATCTGCTAACAAGGAATCTGTAGCCATTTGACGTGGTCGATGAGTCGGTCTGTTTCGGCATTACCACTATGGGACCTATAGAGGCACCCAGACGCGATGGTCGTCGCTGTCTACGCGCAGCCACGATGGACAGGTGCGTACCTTCAAGACGGCCAGCGTCGAAACAGATGTCCCTCTGACGTATATACAAACTCCAGCCCGGGGCACAAAGGAGTGTTCTAATTTGTACCTCAGGAGAGAGATATGAAGTATCAGCCGGAGAGGACACCTGGTCTCGGTTAAAAGAGCAAGGCTGGCTTCGCCGTTCTAGATGGAAGTGGACAGCGTTAAGGTTGGAATGAAGTCCCTTGATGTTGCAAAAATTCACGGATAGCGTGACAGGGTCGCCTTGGTCTTATTGCCCACTGCCCCGAGCAGTATTAGTCGCGAGCGAATTTTGCCCTCCCCCAGAATACGGGCAGCCTGAGCACCCACGCTCAGAGTGGAGTAGTTTGTAGTGGATGCTCAGCGAGGATTCTCCAGGGTGCTGGTACCCTGAGGTAGTCTTCTTTAATTTCGCCAACATGTTGATGGGGTGAAATTACCCGGCCACCTGCATCACCAGCGAAACGCAGGTAAACCCTCCACGCTGGTATTCTGTGAGGTCGTGGTACCAACCCGGTTCGAGCCGGCCCATCCGTGCGACAGCACAAGCTGCCGCGTGGCTCTACCACAGTGAAAAAGCACCATTATAGCCAAGTTTTTATTATAGTACACTATTTTCAGGTATATTCAATCGTTTGGTACGCCATTTCCTTGGCACGCCGAAAAATTGGCCTAGCAGCGTTTTCTTCCCAACTTTGCACGCGTCACATCCACCGCGTGCGAAAGGTATTAATTTTTTCCAAGTATTTTTTATTTTTTATCGATTTAAATGAAACAAATAGTAAATATTAGCGAGAGCTCATCTCAATACATCATTGAAAACAAGTTAGTTTGGGTATAGTGGAGATTAGTGTGCACAAACGTAGACAAACAGACAAAAAAATCTGTTTACGGTTTTATTTTAAGTATGGATCTGATGACAGTATTAAATTATGTGATTTAGAGAATCGATCACGAAAATGAATGGTGAAAAAATAAAAATTAATTTAAGAATTAGGATAACATTAACTATACTAAAACCTTTTCTATTTGTTTCAAATATCGTAACAAATTTTTCATACGTGTACGCCCGTCGTATAACCCAAAAACAATTATGGTCTTTGTCATCGCAATTTCACTGAACCATATGAGTGTAGCTGACACATTATTAAATCCTATAGAATTGCTCGTACCATAAGATTGCAAGTCCATGATAATTCCAACAAAACCTGCAACACCTAAAAAAATCCCGTTAACTAGTTAATATTAATCTTGTTCTCAATTCCTGGTGGACCAGAGCATGTAGTACCGGTGTAAGAATATCCTCTACCCTATATGATAACGTTGGTGTCATAAGAGACGACAGAAGGAAATGAAACAGGAGATGGGCAGCAGCATCTTCCTGATAAGTATCACTCAAAATAATAAAAAACTGCAGTTGCTAAACCACCTGCCAAGCATGGCAACTATAGTGAATTTCCCCCATATACCTACCCCTATGGGGTAGGTCTATATTCAGCAGTGGACTTTTGATAGGCTATGATAATAATAATGATGAATCAAGGTCACCGACATAGCCTTACATAGGTATTTAATTTAAGCAATTAGATGCGCTTATCCGAAAATCGGGCTATTTTGCGCGCCTTGGGAGAGGCCTGACAGATGTCTGACCAGCTGTGGACTGCAGGTTAACTTATTCTTTTTTATTTTTTTTTATTTTATCTTTTAATTTACAACATTATTAATTATAGGATCCTAAGCAGATGGTAGCTTGGGATCCTATAATTAATAACATTATATCCAAACCCAAGCATATCACTGGAAGACTTTGAGATACTGTAAGCTCGTTCTGTGTAAATCGGAACAAAAATTAATATTCAATAACTTAAGGTAGGCGGGCTATGACATCGGGACGTCAAAAACTTGAACCCCCCCTAGACATAGGGTGCTGTAACGCGCCTCAAAACGTTAACGTTACGTTAACGGGAATTAAAAAGTTAAAATTAAACACTATAAAATCCGTAATATTAGTTTTATTTAATGTGTAGTATTCGCGTAAATATAAGAAATCATTAGTCTCCAGAGGTGACAACGCATTTGTAGGCCTCTTTGTTTGAAGTCACCGGAGGTGTCCACGGACTGCAGTAGCCACTTACTACCAGGTGGTCAGTAAGTTCGTTTGTCACCTCAGTTTTATAAAAGAAAAGCGTTACTCCACAAATGTTCACCGCAGGACATGAGCCTCTTTCGTTGCAGAGGTACACTTGGCAGGCAGATTGACGATCGCAGTACCAGATGTGTCGTATCTTTGACGCTGTTGCCCGTCGCCGGTCTGAGTTTTTTTAGGTCTAGTTTAAATAAGATAATTATACCACCATATATCGGAAACCATATGTACATATATCGGATATTTCTGGCATTTCCCATTGTCGCCTGTTACGTCACCCACGGAACGAAATGGGGTGATGGTGACCTTAATGAAATATAGTACAAGGTAATGTTTTTAAAGTCAACTTAGTCCGCGTTGCGCAGAAACGACCCAACCCACAAACTGGCCTAATTAATGATCCAGAGGTTCTTTTTTTAAATTTATTTTCAAGAATGAATAGGACTTGCCGCAAGATAAATGCTTTTATCTTTATAATCTGAATAACTCTATATTTTTGTTGATTGAAACATTTCTGCACAACACCGTTTGATTATGATATTATAATGACACTTACTGAGGCCTGTGAAAAGAAGCCAGCTATATAAAACTCCTGAGTTAGAGATTCGAGCAACGTAAAAATTGCCAAGCGGTTTCAAATCTATAGCAGCGACACCGTGAAAACGGGATAAACGTAACGCCGTATATAAAGACCCGCCCACTAAACAGGACTCTTCCTCGTGAGCCATTTTTTTAAATTTAGCTTAATACACTTTTTGTGACAATTTTCTTAATCCAATTTATAATTAATTAATACGACATTGATTTTGATTATTTGTTAGTAATAAAATTATGTTGAAAGGAATTTAAATTATATATATAATATACGTCCTCTCTGTTTAGACGTACTGATTATAATATACTCTTTGTCTCTGTTACGAGCCACTTTGTCGCAGTAATGTCAGGTCTGAAATGGCTGTACATGGAATGTGATCGATTTAGAAAACGGTAATGCCCACCTTTAAAAGTGGTTTCACACATTTCCGGGACATCAATTTCGAGTCAGCGTATTTGATATTCTGTCAATCAAGGCGATATTTTTTTTAATAAGGAAAGCTTAACGCTGTATACATTACAAATACTCGCGTTATTTACTCCAAGTAAGTTCAAAATGCTTGTGTAAACAAGAAGTGATTAATCACAGCAGTCGAATGACAGATTCGAACCCACCCATTTAGATGTCAATGGGTCACATCATCCACTTATCATCAAGTGGACTGTGTGCTCGTTTTCCACCATAAAAAAATCCAAGTCAAGCTGCCAAGCCGAACAAGATTAAATAAAGTATCGATAAAGAAAATTATATTTAAAATAGACAGAAGTGACAGTAGCCTTATGGTTATGACTTGTTAACGCCGATTGTTTCGTAGTCCGTAACTTATCCTTATCCTCACTCTGGCATTAGAGCCCGAATTATGTTTTCGTTCGAAAACGACGGACAAATTTCATAGGCTGGTAATAAATTACGGCATCACCAGTGTATCAGCTCTGTATTCACCAACCCGACTACCTAGTGTAATGGCCAACTATTACAACAACTATTACAACTTCAGTTGACAAATTTTTAAAATGATAAGCCTTTTCGAAAATTCACTAAGCAATAGTTAGAGGTTGTTAAAGGAGAAGATAAAGATTAAAATAAATAAAATATCTACGAGAATTAAAGGTTCTCGAAGGGTAATAATATAAGGAGAACCGGAGAATTTTAAAATATTATTTATAAAACAAAATTTTCATTTATTTTAAAAAAAATTTTACCTTTCTTTCAATTATTTAACATTTATATTTTTCTGAGTAATCGTTAATATTTTTTTTTCAGATCTTTTCATTATAAGTGGTCTCATCGTATACATCAATTATTATCCGAAATCTGCGCTTTTGAATACGAATAGTTTTTATATATTTTTATTGGAGATATACGGACGGTCACAATTCTTTTCCTAGGAGCATATCTTGGACGGCAGCGTATGAATCGTTTTTTTTAATGCGTTACTTGTATAAGCAAGGTTTCTTATTCCTATAACTCATTATTAGGCTGCATTTTTTACTTGACCTAATATTAAAAAAATTGTGGATTTAGATAAATGTGAAATATAACTGTGACCAAAATCTGAATGAAAAATTTAAGAAGATGGTAATAGCATCAATTACAAACATAACAAGCAACTGTGCACTAATTATTTTATAGTTATTCTTTTTTGTAAAAATAATAAAATTTCACACTGAAAAAGGGTAAATAGATTTAGAATTTCATGTTTCTTGAAGTATTTTTCTACATAATATGTGAAGCATTTTCTTCGTATTCCGAACTAGTTATATCTGTATACTGCGTGCTTTGCTTGGCACATTTTATATTGTTTCTTCTCGAGGTGCAGACAATGTGCACTGTTTTGATTGCGCATGCAGCATTGCAGTGGGTTAACAGAGAAATAGCAGGATTGCGTACTTCAGCGGATACAAATCGTTTGTAGTTTTTATTGTATTTTTTTTCAACTTAATTAGGCAATTCGGTGTATAATAAAAAAATCGTGTATATAAAAAACACAATCTTCTTTGCTTGAATTTATTTTAAACTCTACACATTTTGAGTGCCTAGTAGTATCTGAACTGATGTTTGCGTAGAATATGCGAGATTAAAGCTTATAAAATCATTCTTTTTAAAATTAAAAGCCTGAAGATGAAATGGAGGTAGTCTGAGTTACGATGAAATTAGGCATTCATCAAATCAGTCAGTCGTCTAGTGAGTATGGGTGCTTGAAAGTACAAGTACTTGAAAAATCGGAAATTAAAAAGGGTAAACAAGTAAGTGTACCCTTACTTTAATATTATACAGAAGCGTATAAAATGATTTTTGTTTGTCCTTCTCTTACGCTGCAACGGAGCAACGGATTGATCTGAATTTTCGCATATAAACATAGGCTTTTTATATCGGATAAACTTCAATTTCTCAATAGATTTTTTTAAAATACGTAGGAACTACCCAGATGGCGCCACTGAGTACTGGTCTTTCCAAAAAAAGGATATTATTTTTTGTGTTGTGATAGCGAACAGAGAGAGAGAGAGAGAGTGAACACCTGTAAAAGAAAACTTTCATGCGGAGTAGTCTCTCTTCTATTGAAATGTAGTATTCTCCAGTAATTATAGTAGTATAGTAGTAGTGTTTGGCGAGAAACAGGGTATAATTACCTCCCTGTCTTTTCCAAAAAATAGTTTGAAAACACGAATTGAACTTTCGGATAGTGTTTAAGAACTGCAGAGATTCATCTATATCAAATATGAAGAGAGTTTTTTCTGGTTTACCAAGTAGCCCGGAGAAACTTTATCGTTGCAACAGCACATGCCAAGTGTTTCGTTTTTTTTATTGGAGCGACAAATATTAATCTGTGTTTTTGTAATCAATTAGATTATCATGATTACAAAGGAGGTCCAAATCTCCGCGAAGGAGAAGGAGAAGCAGTGAGCAATTACTTCCGGGGTTCAATAAAGCCCAAGGTCCCCGTGACCGTAAAAATGTTAATGGTCGAAAATGCGCCACACACAGAAAAATATAAGAAGCTCTGTTTTTATTGAAAAATAACAATCGCTGTGATGAAAATATATGCAATAACCATCCAAAGTAAAGGAACTTTTTGTCACTTCGTTGTTATTAGGCGGCCTAACCAGTCTTCAGAAGTTACGGGATAAATACAAAGATTATGACAGGCTACTCAGAAAGTTATGCGAAAAGAATTTTTTTCTACCGACTTTAAAAAGGAGACGGTACTCAATTCGACTATGTTTTTTCTTGTGTGTTACATCATAACTTTTTACTGGTTGAACCGATTTCGATGATTCTTATTTTATTTGAAAGCTGGTGCTTTTCATGTGGTATCATATAAATTTGATCAAAGTATGACTAATAGTTTTTGAGTTATTCTTAATAATTTATATTGAAGTCGGTTGTACAAAATTTTTAATTTTAAATTATTTGTATGAGGCACTGGCCAGTTATAATTTATTTCAAAAATAGGATTACATAAAAGTAAAGATACAAATGTTCCATTTTAGAATTTCCGTCTACAATTTACATTTTTATGAACTCAGTTACAGCACATGAGTAAAGAAACCGTCTCGTAGAGAGGCAAAGCTTCATACGAGTACAACCGCGCTATGATAGGTACACTACTACAAGTGCTCAAACTCAGGGTGATGTAAAGAATAATAAGTGTCAAATTTTGTTTTTAAAGAATTATTCGTGTTCAATGGAATATTAAAAAGTGTAAATATGGTTTAATTTTTGACGGCTCCGTGGCGCAGTGGCTTAGCAATGAGTTGCAGCGCTAAGGGCCACGGTTCGAATCCCGCACGGAACAAGTATTTGTATGGCCTACAAATTATTGTTCTGGGTCTGGATGTTGGTCCTTGTGAAATCTATGTATGTAAACTGCCTCCGCGATACAGGAGAAAATTGGTACGGTAACGTTTTTTTTTAAAAAGAATATGAAGAAAAAAAATAAGAAAATATTCTTGTTTGTAGGAACAATAATAGAATAAATGTAAATATATAATTTTTTAATTATCCTAAAGACTCCACTAGGTAAGTAACTTGACTATTATTAATTATTTTTAATGTGGTAGATAGATACCCTCATATATATGCATAGGTATATTATGTATGAGGTATCTATTAACATTGAAAGAAAACGTAGTACGTAGTACCTAATAGTTATTTTTATAATGTTTATAATTGAATAATTACGTTTATAAGTTAAATACATAGGTTCATGTTTTTTTTATTATTTTAGACGACAAGAGTGGTTAAAAGCTGTCGGACGAAAAGATCTCCCTTCAAAACTTTTTGATTATAAAAATTGTGAGGATCACTTCGAAAAATCCTGTATTAAATTTAAAAAAAGGACCGTAAAATATTTTATTGGAAATTCTTTTCCAACGCTGAACTTGCCGAAAAATGAAGGTGCTCGTTCGAGTTGCAGTCAATGTGAGAATGTATCTGAAATAAATGTATTAATTGCTTGAGCAAAAATTTCGCGAATATTTTGATCTCGAAAGAAACATAGGTAATGAAATATTAAAACGTGTGCAAGATTGTATATTTGTTATGCCATGTGAGTGCTTTCCAATAGATTATTAAAAAAAACGACATTAGATTTAGAATTTACCATTTAATTAAAAGGCGCAACAAATTTTTGAAGAACAAAAATTATAAAAATAAAATATTTAGAATAAAAATAGTTTGTAAAAAAATATTCTACATTAATTGTTATAATAAATGCTGATAAACGTTTTGTTATTTAATGTTATCCTCTTGTGCCAACCCTATAAAAATATTAAAATTTTGACAGCTCCTTATAAGCTTTGCCTCTGTGTGGTTACAGTTACAAATATCGTGTTTAATTGAAAAATGGTTCTGCGTCGGAAACATTTTTACGTAATTTATTTTTTTAAGTACAGCATTGAGCATAGAGAAGAGTTTGCTAGTTTTATTTTAACTTTGTGCCATTGCCGAATGGTATAATGTTATACTAACATACTTCAAATGCTTGTCGAAAGTATTCACTGCTGCGAGCAACAAGCGATCGAACACGGGGCTCCGCGCGCTACCGCTACACTGTGAAGAAGATGCACTAGTAGTGTTCGAGCAGGCCGTAGAAATAGTGTCTGAGGCGATCTGGAAAAAGTGTTTCGAAAGTTCGACGGTCCCTAATTATAATCCTGTAAATGCAAAACACAAATTTTACGGGAGAGCGATTTGAAACTTTAAAACTCGATATTTTCACCTACGTATATATACGTCTGAAAAACAATAACGCTAAACATCCTAAGTGATATTTAATTGATTTTGTTATTACGTCGGACTCTATATTTTTCCAAATGTTCTATCTAACAAATACTGACACTAATGATAAGCTATTGTAGGTTGTAATTATAGTATTCAGTTTATATTTAATTTTATTGCCTCTTATGTAAATGTTGAGTTATAAAAATAAAATAAAACATTATTTTCTGAAAATAATTTATTTCTACAAATATTATTATTATTATTCTTGGGGTATTTATAGAGTATTCTCATCTGGTTGGGCTGAATAAATATATAAAAGGAAATGATAAATGCAATAACTATTTATACTAATAAATAAATAATATAAATAAATAGAAGCCCAACCAGATGGGAGCTCTCGGCAGGGGAGACCAAACGGCTGAGGGTAAGGAATAGAATAGAATGGAATAATTTTTATTCAATATAGATCACATGTGTAATTCTTATTGAAAGTCATTTTTACTTTACCACTGGTTCGAAAAAACCTCTGTCCTGGGAAGAACCAGCAAGAAACCCAGTGATTTTTTTTTTAAAAAATTTACATTGATGGTTGTACAAACTATTTACAAAATTTATTTTAGAAACTGCTTGAAGCGACCACCTCATCCCAGGGTTATTATCAACCATGTATTCATTTACATTATAATAACCTTTTTATACAGCAACAAAACATTTAAACTTAACAAAGCCTGCATTCCGGGACTTTGTTTAATAGCGATACATTGCCAAGAATGAATTACACTATGGAGTCGAGAAACCGGTATCACTAGCTTGTTGTTTATAGTGTTTACAGAGTGTATATCACTTTTACTAAAACTACCTTGTTTTGACGACAAGTCTTGAATTTTCGTGATCAAGAAACTGGTATCACGTTAGCTTTATGTTTATATGTTAGTTACAGAGTGTCATATTTTCACTTTTACTAAAACTACCTTTGTTTTTGTGAACATTCATTAAATTTTCGTAAATATACTGAGAGGCCAAAGTTAATATACTTATTTCTTTAAATTTATCTCTAAGATACTCTTTAGGTTTTAGGTTGTAAATAGCTCTAATGCCTCTTCTGTAAAACAAAAATAATTTGAATCAGCTGCATTTCATAGCGAAATCCCATAAGACATTATGCTATGAAATAACTGATATAAACTAATCTAGTTGTTGACACTAGTGAAACCTCTAATTTTAAATGCTGAAAAAGATTAGAGGTCTCACTAGGCTGCAGAACTTAGTCTGCTTGCTAGTTTGGATATATGGGTGCCTGCTTTGCGTCGAGAGTGATGCAAGCAAAACAGTGGATTCAACAGGGCTCAGTTCTTCCCATTTAAAACACATTGGTATTCAGATTTTAACATTCGATGTTGTAAATTTAATACATTTGTTTTATTTCTGTTTCAATGTAGATTATTGACGTTAAACCAATGGACTAATTTTGATACAGCATTATTCACTTCGTCACATTTAAATGATTGACGTTTTAGTTTAAAAATCAAGGAAGTCATCAGCAAATAATACTATATCATGATTATCCCTACAAGGAAGGTAAGTCTAACTAATATAGGTGACCCGGAAGAACTTTTACCATTGATAGTAAATTTCTGCATTCTATTACTTAAATATGAAATAATAGGTTTAAGCGCTGTATTCTTGACACCATAGTACTGTACCTTCCTGATTAATGTCTCATGGTGAACACAGTCAGGCCTTGGAAAGGTCACAAAATATACCCAAAGCATCCTCCTAATTCTCCCAGGCACAAAAAATGTTTAATAAGCTCAACTCCAGCGTCAGTTGTCGAGCGACCCTTGTAAAACCGAATTGATTTTATGTAGCAATTTATTAATATTAAAGAAACTTAACATATGAACTAAAATTATTTTATAAAAAATTACTAAATGTTGGTAGTACAGATATTGGTCTAAAATTATGGGGTCTAAACTACCAGATTTAAATAAAAGTATGACTTTACTATGTTTCTTAAAATCAGGAAACACACTAGATTTGACGCTTGTATTAAATATAGTGGCTAGATAAGGTGCTATTATATATTATAGATAAAATAACTTTAACGGAAAACCTCATAAATCTGCCGTTTTATATAAAATATTTAACGATATCTTTGGCAATACTGTATGGAATTTAAAAGTATTTGAACAAGTTTACATTTTGTTTAAGCAATGATTCGGCGACAATAGAAGAAGAATTTAATGATTTTGTTGTCAGAAAAGGAACATCAGTAAGATATTTCTCAAATGCCATAGCAACTTCTTGATCAGATAGAGTTAAATTATTGTTAATATTCAATTGAAAATCCGAGTTGTGCGGTTTCACCTTGCCCGTTTCACTATTTATTATTCTCCAGGTCATTTAAATTTTGTTGGATGAAGTTTTAATTTTGTTGCTTAAATCTAAAGCCTTAGCTATGGAGCACACTTTTTTAAATATTTTAGAATATGTTTTTACATAATCTCTAAATATAACACTACTATTATATGATCTGTCATTATAAAGCTCGTATAACCTTCGCCTACTTTTATAAATTCCTACTGTCGCCCATTCATTAAATGATTTGCGACTGTTAAAGAGAAAGTTTTAGAAGTAAATGTTCTACTAAATTCACAACTTATAATTTTAAATAACGCACCATGCAAATAATCAAATAAATAAATTTTTTTTTGCAAGAAACGTGGTAACAGAAGATGGTGAATAAGTACAATGTAGCCGAACACATTTCACTGTTGTGGTATTAATATCATACACAAAGTCAATGAATTAATTAATTTCAGTATACAAAAAAATATTATCAGTCAGTCATCATGTCGAAATCAAATTAAATAGAAAATAAAATTTACAAAATACCATAATTTTAACATTATTTCATACATTATGTCAAAATCTTAAAAGCATTGTCTACTTATGCAAAGAAGTCTTGTATAAAAGAGTGCTGGATGAGCCATTTTTAGGTGAGCTTTCATTCTCATTGCTGGTAACTTTCTAATCTCTTTAGGTACGTTATTAAAAACTTTTATACACATTATGTAACAATTTTTTGAAACAGCTGTCCTGCAGGCAGGCATTAACAATCTAGTTGGGTCCCTTTTACCTATAATAGAATTGTCTCGAGCGCTATGAAATAAACACTGTTTTTTTGACAAATACACACTTCGAATATATATAATCCAGTCAGTGTTAGCAAATTATTATTTTAAAAAAAGTCTACATGATTCCAGGGCCCAACGTTACATAAAGCTCTTATACATTTTAGTATAGTTGTAGCACGAATGGGTCGGCTCGACTGGGAAGGACCACGCTCACAGAATACCAGCGTAAAATAGCAGCTTAATGCTGTGTTTCGTCTGGTGAGTGTAGAGAACCGGAGACCCTTTTACTGAAAAGAGGCATTCCATCTTAGTCCTCAAGGTGACAACGCATCTGCATTTCATTATTTATTGAGGATAGATGTAGATGTCTATGGGTCAGCAACCACTTACCATCAGGTGAACTGTCTGCTCGTTTCTCACCCTATCCTATAAAAAAAACACAGATTCGATGTATCCGTAATATGCAGTTAGCGCAGCCTCTTCCCAGCGACGCACTGTAATCTACGCAGTGCATATACAATTTATTTAATTTGGTGCAGACATTTTCACATGTGACTTCCAGTTACAATGGTGATCAACATGTAGGCCTAACAATTTTGTTTCTGTGACCTCTACCAAATTTTCATTATTATATGAGATTTAGTTTTTCAGTTGGTGTATTCACCACTTTCATCAGCACTATTTTTAAAATAATGTGATGGATGTCTTTTATTATATTACTTCTAAACCTCCAAGCGATGTTCATTTATTGGAACAAACACAACTTTCTTATTTTTCTGTTTTTTTGTGTATGTAAGGCAATGAGATCAACTGTCCACAGTGATCCGAACTTAAATTTTGAATAATTGATTTATGCAAGGGCTTAATATCTGTAAAAATGTTATCTATACTCGTACAGGCCACACTAGGCCTAGCAATACGTGTTGGTTCTAAGAATAAATTAACAAGATTATACTATTAAAACAATGAGCTAAACTAATAATAGATATTGAAGTTAAAGTCTCCACATATTACAACATACTTCTTCTGTTTACTAAGTTTGAGCAAAACTTTATCCACAATCTATTCAAAATAGTCCGTAGCACATGGGGGTCTGTAAACATACAACAATGAGGTGCCTGAGCTCGACACAAGCCATCTACAGTTCGCTCAACAGAGAGGCTCACAATATCCTTACGTTCTTTATATAATAATGATTTATCTGCTAATATTAGGAGCCACCACGTAAAATTTTTTCTCTATTGAAGGAACTTTGACCGAGAAAGGAAAAGAGGAGATCTCCGCCGGAAAGGTGATCGCCCGGGGAGCGGCCAAAGCTCAGAGTGGTAGTACGGAGCTATTCTATATATACTGTTTATCATTCGGAACTTTGATAGCGCGATTTAGGCTTCGATGTATTTCGCTTGTGGCGCGACGACAGCGCCGCCACATCATCCACCTGCTCAGACCGGAGGTCGAGTGCAGTCCGATTACCGGTGTGTCCTTAATGCCGGTGGGGAATGCTGTGCGTAAGGGCAAGTGACGCCGGTGCAAACGATATGCCGGTGTAATGCATGCCGTACTACGCACTTGCAAGTGATGCCTGAGAACGATGTGCCGGAGCAAGTGCCAGAAGTCTGCCTTATAAATCTGCGGTGAGTCGAGATGAAGACAAGTTGGACTGGCTTGCAGGAGCTGAAGACTGCAGAATACGATTCTTGGGAGTGAATGGTAGGGATTTTGAGGATAATGACGAAGGCTTGAAAGTTGTAATTTTCCGAAGGTCGTTGGTTGCGTTTTCACATCACGTCGGTGGCCACCACTGTGCCGTAGAATGAAAAGTGGAGATATCCGCCGGGCAAAGTGTTCTGCCCGGGAGCGCCAACGCCCGAGTGGTAGTTTTTTTTTGCGCCCAATGCAAGGACCCTCCGAAGCGGTGGAGTGAGATGGTGAATGCTCTAGCATACCACGCAGCCGGCTGCGTGGTTATGTGACTCACTTTGAAGAAGTGCCTACCCACTAAACACCACCTTGCCACATTAGCCCGAAGGCTTTACAGTGGAATGGAGACGACCTCCTCGGGAGAGGGAGGGGGCACAACCGTCCGGGGACGGAAGCGCGGACCAACCAACACAGCCGCAAAGTGCGAAGGTGCTGGAGAAATGAGAGGAATCGTGCGAGCACTGACTGCCAGCGCAACGCAGGGGCGGTGGTACTAACGGGTGGGGACAGGAGGAAGGCACTCACCGTCCAACGGCAAGTGCGGGACGCACACACAACCGCACGGGGCGGATGGCGGAGACGGAGGCTCCGTCGCCCGGACGGAAACAGAAACGGCACGGAAACAAGGCGACGGCGAGACAGCTAAGCACAACCGCACGGGAGCGGCTGTGCTAGCCGAGCGGAGGGCAAAACTCGACCGTGCAAGGACGGGAGTGGAGGGCACCCAACCGTACGACGGAAGAGCGGTCAGCCAACGCTACCGCACGGGGCGGCGGCGCCAGCTGAGGGGACGGGACGGGACTGACGTTCTATTCCAGAAACTGTGCCGACCGAGGGAGATGACCCGTACGGGGACGGATGCTCGGTCGGCGGCGGACTCGCGCGCATGACCGCACGGGGCGACGGCGCAAGCGGAATCTGTCGAGTGGTAGTTCGGAGCTATTCTATATATACTGTTTTTAATTTGGAATTTTGATAGCGCGATTTAGGCTTCGATGTATTTCGCTTGTGGCACGACGACAGCGCCGCCACAAACTGATCACCTGGTGATTTCTGAAATTAAACATGAAATTATAATCTTTTAGCCAATGTTCAGTAACAAAGGATATGTATGTGTTATTATTTAAAACAATTCAACTTCCATTCTTTTGCCCATCATGCCTTGTATATTTTGATGCACCAGGTGTAAACAATTTTATTACTTATTTGTGGGCTGCATTCTTAATTAATTAAACTCTTATTATTAGAGATTGCCTCTATTGTCGCATTCACTGATTTAAATTAGATGGAACTGATTCCAAATTAAATGTCAAATGATTATGATGCTCAATAAAAGCAGTCTTGGTAGCCAAAAACTTGGCTGAGTTAAAAAGTAAATAATAAGATAGCACATTTGCTACCAGTCTTAAAATTATATTTGGATAGGTAATATCTATCTTCTGTCCAAAACTTTTTTATTAAATTATTTATGTGAATTAAATGAAATTTGTCATTATTATCATTACAATTATATGTCAAATTTAAATTATTATTACATATTAAATTATTAATTTGTAAATTTAAATTACGTATTAGATTATTTTCCTGTGGCAATCCCAGTATGTAAAGTGAACAAGACAATTTTGTATACATGTGTTATTGTTGTCTAATATATCTTAATTACTGTTTGTTGTTTACACTGCCACTTCTACCAACAAAAATTATTATTGTACTATTTGGGCAAAATTTAGTAACTGTAATTTTGTTTAGGATGTCATTAAAAAATGCTCCAGGCATGCAGCAATTTGTAATTTTTTGTCCCTTTAAAGAGTTATTTAAAGTTATGCCTAGATTTTTTTCCATGTCCATACACAATTATGTTATTTTTGTTAATATTTGAGTTATTTTTTATTTTAATCAAAACGCTCCTCATTATATTTACATGTCTTTACCAGAATATTCATAGCCAGTATGTGTTCTTTTATTTCGTTTTGGGCTGATTTATATTTATTGGACACAGTTTGAAGGGAGTTAGGAAGTGATAAAATTTCTGATTTATGGCACTCTCATAACATTTTTTCATGTTTTTCACCTCAATTGAATACAAATTAAGTTCATATATCAATGCTTGCTTTTCTTTACATACATTAACATAATTTTTGGTGTTGATCTTATTTTTTATTAATTTTTGTACTTTCCTTATGTATATTATTAACTCTTATATACTTCTTCAGTTTGGTTTTACTGCAAGTAATCCTTACTGTGTTTCCTGAAGTGAAAGAGTCGTCACCAGTCAAATCTATTGTTACAGATTGCTGTAAAATTCTTGAAGTATTACATTGCACAAGCTCAGAGAACAGGCTTTGAGTCTGGGAGGCGTTAAGGTTATCTAGGTATGTTTTAAAATGTGTTATTCGCTCATTACCCTCATTCAACTGTAACTTCAATGCAGCAATAAACCTGAGAGCTTCCTCATATTCCTTGCTGCATTGGTCAAACTCATTAACCGTTCCCTGTAGCTGATCTCTTTCTTTTATAACACTTGTGTAATCTGTATGTAACTTAACCATATCACATTTCAGTTGTGTATTTTTGGCAATTATGCAAACTATTTCCTTTTCATTATCGTCCCTTTCCTTAAGCAACAGTTCACACTGCTCCTTGGAGGCCTTAAGTTCTTGGAGCGCATGCTGGAGTTGGTTCTCCATCTGACGCGTCTTTACGTTGCGAGTATTCATTTTACACAAGATAGAACGGTGAGCTAAAACTTCATGTAGAAAGAGGAATTATTTATAATGACCTCTTTCTTCTAGAAGCGGCAACACAGAATGTGGGCCTGGTTGAGCCCCAAAGGTTCGACAAAAAATGAGATTAGAATAGAATAGAATTAATATTTATTATCTTAGACTGAGTTCATTATGGCGATTAGACGGCAACTGTTCAATGATATCTCAGTCTATCGCGATATATCGCGATGGTGAATCTATCGCGAGGGTGAAAACTGACAGCGATCACCGAAAGGTGAGAGACACACTGAACCTAAACGTAAAACCTAAGGTTGGAGAGGTCATGTCTAATGAAGTCAAGGCTTCGCCCCCTCGTGCTCTAATCCAAAGTTAGCTAACTTTCAGCTTGAGTTACAAAATCGTTTTCAGTGCCTAGAAGACTGCAATTCAGTGGACGATATGAATGACAAGCTCGTGGAAACTGTCCATGCGGTGGGAGCCAATTGAACAGACAGATCTCCAAATGCATGCGGCGGTACTTACGCAACTTCTATACAGCTCGTATTGAAGAAGTGATCGAGCGGAAAAGGGGCTCCAAAGTCTTTGCCAGAGATCTGTCTGCCAGAAAGAACCAACTGTCGAAGCTAAAGACCGAATGTGGCAGCATAGTTCCCGGAACACCTGAGATTTTGAGTGAGATTGAGAGATTCTTTGGACAGCTGTATACGTATATGTCATTGTTGAAGCCACATGTAAGTGTGAGTAACGATCCAAGAGCAAGTCTTATCCGACACTATTCCGTTATTATCCCGGACGTCAGTCTGAGCGAGATTAGAATGGCTCTCCAGTACCTTAAAAACGGCAAGTCCTCGGGCGAGGATGGAATTACAGCAGAGCTTCTGAAAGCGGGTGCAAACCGGTACTTGAAGTCCTTCAGAAGCTCTTTAATTCCGTCCTCCATGGTGGCACCACTCCGGAGGCGTTGAGCAGAAGTACGGTGGTATTGTTCTTCAAGAAAGGCGACAATGCTCTCTTGAAGAACTACAGACCGATTTCCCTTCTGAGCCGCGTCTACGTGCTGTTTTGGAGAGTCATTACGAATCGTCTCGCACGCAGACTCGACGACTTCCAGCCGCCCGAACAAGCCGGTTTCCGAAAAGGCTTTAGCACCATAGACCACATACGAGGGTGCGTTTTTAAGTTCGTGGAATGGGTAGGTAGGTAATAAGTGGGGATGTCGCTGAATTACGTGCTAATTGAGTAACTCATTATTAGTATAAATACCGGGTTTTATTGTAATTAGATCATTAATCTTTGAGTTATCGTCAACCAAACAAGTCAATCGGAAAGAAATTGTGAAATATGGAGAAAATCGAGTTCCGTGCCGTTATAAAGTTCCTTACCAAGCGAGGAAAATCAGTTCAGACTATCCTGGAAGACATGTCATCCATTTACGGAGGCTCTTTTCCAAGTAAGACTATGGTTTACGAGTGGCATACCCTTTTTACAAGACAGAGAGTCACTCGAAGACGACCCACGGCCAGGAAGGCCGATCGAGGTGACCACTTCGGAAATTATTCAAAAAGTCGAAAAATTAATAAAGAAAAAACAGCTCGCAGAAATGGTTGGAGTATCAGATACAACCATTTTCAAAATTCTTCATGACCATCTTGGCATGACTAAAGTCAGCGCAAGATGGGTGCCTAGAATGCTCACGCCGCCTCAAAAGCAACAGCGCGTGGAGTGTTCTCGTGCATTTTTGGACCTCTGTATGGAAGATAAAGATGGAGTGTTGGCTCGAATTGTTACTGGTGACGAAACTTGGGTTCACCATTATGAACCTGAGTCCAAACAGGACTCTATGCAGTGGCACAAAAAAGGCACACCACCACCCAAGAAATTTAAATTTAAGGCACAATCGGCTGGGAAAATCATGGCGACAGTCTTTTGGGACTCAGATGGAATCCTATTGATTAATTATAAAGATAAAGGTGTCTCCATAACCGGAAATTACTACGTTTTAATCCTAGAACAATTGAAGGAAGCCATAAAGGAGAAAAAAGGGGAAAATTGACCAAAGGAATCCTTCTTCTGCACGACAACGCGCCTGTTCACAAGTGCCATGTTGCGATGGCTGCTCTGCAGAAGGTGGGCTTCGAAATTTTGGCACACCCACCCTTTAGTCCTGACCTAGCCCCCAGTGATTATTATCTATTTCCAAACTTAAAAAAGAACTTCGTGGGAAAAAGTTTTTAAGTGATGAAGAAGTGGAGGAAGCAGTTTCGGCGTATTTTTTAGACAAAGACAAATCATTTTTTTGAGGGTATACATAAGTTAATTGAAAGATCCGAAAAATGTATTAGGGTAGCAGGTGAATATATTGAAAAGGAAAATTAAATTTGGATTTTTATTTCCACTCCTTACCCCCCATTCCGCGAACTTTAAAATACCCTCTCGTACATACCCTTCCGCAAATTGTATAGAAGTACAATTTGCCTCTTTGTCTTGCGTTCTCTGGTTGGAATTTTACTTAATGTGACTTCTTTGAATTATATAATTTATAAAATTCAATTAACTGGAGTTCGTTATGTCTGTTTGAGGATGCTAAATCCTCGTTGTCTTATTTTTACGATATTTAAAAAAATAAGATAACTGCGTGCCTTGGAAGAAACGTAAATTAAGTAATCATAACGCGAAGTATACTTACCCTGATTGGTATAAGGCTAGATATAAGGCTCAAATGAAAATATCATAAATTATTTAAAATAACGGGATCTCGAACGGATTATGAATCTTTTTAACGCTATCGTGCAGTAGGTATTTAAGTAGATTATTTATAATATATTGTAGTATTTTATTTTATATTCATGTTGATAGTTATTATTATTTATTAGTCAGTAGTTTTCTTACATATTGCTTAGTTATAGCATCGCATTGTTTAATTTAACAGTAATGGTGTTATAATTATGTAATAAATAAACAAATAAATAAATATTAAATAAAAATTATTCAATTCTATTATATTCTACTCTATTGCTAAAATTGTGTAGTATAGTTATCTTAAGTATATTGTTTTTAAAGATATATACTTATTTCTTTACAGATATTGCAACCATCCGTTTATCATCGTGGAAGCCGCGCGAAAAATTTTGTGACTACCGTCACTCATACATATCCATTTTAAATTTAGCAAGGCAAATAAATAATAAAGGACCCATGTTGCTGTTAATATTATTTTATACCTGTCTGTTATTACTTATTAGTCATCTCGGGCCGCCAATTTATATATCATTTGAATATTCCAGGTGCCGCTTTGTATTTACATTTTATATACTCCAAGTTTAATAATTAAGTTAAATTTGACTTTGTAATATAAATTAAAAAAATAACGAAGTAGTAGGTAGTAGTAAACAAGTAAAAATAAAACGGGAACTCTGATTTATTTCCCGACTTCTAAGAACTAATTATAATAAAATAATTTCCACATAACTTAATAGCTTCTGAAGTCAGGCCCATACACTATGTCTTAGCGTCGACGTCAGAAGTTATTAAAATACTTATGTGGAAAAATTTTTAGTCTTTATCTAGTCGAAATCTTCTTCGAAAAAACTGTGAAGAATAAATTTTCGAGGTATTTATCTCTATTGTATTTTTCGAGGCGATCTCTTCATCCATTAATGAGACTGTTGACCCATCGTCCAGCAGGGCGTGTGTGCTTACTTCTCCCGCCAGTCCAATTACTCGTACTGCAATTATTTTTAGGTAGGCTCAATGCTTTGACACAGCGAATGAGTTGGCCACGGTTTCTTGTGGTTCCTTTTCTATAACCTCTGTCTTCTCATTTTTATCACAGAAGTCGGTGGTGTTGTCGCGGTGCATCCTTCTATTCCACATTTCTAATTTTTTATTTTCAGTTTTAATTAAATAAAAAAAGCAAATGAAACTGCACCTAGACTAAACTTCTTAGTAGTTGTGGATTCATGTATATTTTTTTAATATATTCATTACAGCACTTCACAAGTCCAGTGCTGGACATGGCTCAAAAATCGAGCAAAACCGCTCAATCTTTGTTCTAAGGGGGGAGGTGTTATATCATAGAGACTATTTACTTTATATTATAAGTCTTGTATGCTTTATATTGTTTATTTACTAAATTACTTTCTTAGAAGCCAAACTAATGTTATGTCATAGGATACTATTTACTTTATGTTATAAGACCTGTATACTTTATATTGTTTATTTACTTAAAAGCTAAATTACTTTCTTAGAAGCCAAACTAACGTTATGTCATAGGATACTATTTACATTATGTTATAAGACCTGTATACTTTATAAATCATATTGTTTACTTCCTTAGAAGCCACACTAATTCGATTGTAATATTATATGCTAATGTTTATAGTTTACCATAAGTTAACAATAACACCAAGAACAATGTTGTTCCCTTATGTTTACCCCCACCTCCTAGTTTCCTACACTATTTAAACCAAATCTTTCGATCCCTCAACATAATTCCATTCCCAAGTTCTCTGTATCAACTACTATATTTTAATTTAGTTTAAAAGTATTAGATAAATTTATTTTTAAAGAGTTTTTGTCTCTGCCACATAACAAATTTGGCACAGTCGGTAGGATCTTGCGTGATTCATTCGCTTAAATCGCGTAAAGACGAAGTAAAAACGTACCAAATTCGATGGGACAGCATCGCCCAACAAGAAGATAACGTACGGTAGTTGAAGGCTTTTGAAAAACTTCGCCGAACCATGCAGCTCCACATTTTATTGTTACTGTGGTAAGTGGCTAAACTTGTTTGTTCAAATTACTATTTTTCCATTTTACTAAAATATTTTCCTACATCTACCACCTCATTCACATTCATTTTTTTTAATATAAGTAATCGTACTATTCTATTATATACTAATATATTATACTATTCTATTATATCAATTATTCATTGCCTATGTAAAACAATCTCAAAATAACCCTAAAATGGCCTTAGACATCACCACATTCAGATTCGTTAGGTCATGCAATTCAGCTTTCGACTTAAGTTCAGCGGACCAGAAGTCAGTACTTTTAGCATACGCGTTAAACAATATCACTGGTTCGGGTGCGGCAGACGTTCACAGTAAAGAACATGCCTCATGGATCGGTTTAAGAACATTCCTTATTGAAAAATTCTCTAACGTTAAAACCATAGCACACCTTAACCTTGAATTGAATCCGAATATACCACAAACGTAATCAATCTAATTGGGATCTAATTGTGCCATTTGCCGTTATGTGCCATAACACATCAATTAATCAGTCCACAAAATTTACATTACTCTATATTCTTTAAAAGCAAACGACGAAAGACTCAAGGTATCACGGGACATAGCCCGCCAAAATGTAGAGTCAATGAAAGAAAAGGCAAAAGAGCGATACGACGGCAATATTAAAAATATAGCCAAATTTAACGTAGGAGATAAAGTTATGTTTAAAGGCCCTAATCCAAACAACTTAAATAGCCTATGGGACGGGCCTCATGTTATTGTTAGAATAGGTTTTAATGAAAATTACATTATACAAAAATCTGGAAAAACCAAATAGTGCATGCGAATCGCTTAAGACCATTGCATGACTTCATTCAATAATCATAACAATTTATTCTAAGACTAGATCGTAATTATTCATTAATATTTAATTTTAAATCTATTTCAGGGTGACTCGAATAATGGCACAACCTAATAAAACCCTTAGTTTAATTGAAAATCTTTTATATCTTATAAAAAACTCATACATTAATTTTACTATTTGTTTTTTTTAATCATTTTATACAAAGTTTATCTATTTTCTAAGAATTATTATATAACTAAATTTAAAAGAAGTCAAAACAAATAACTAGGTTTATTTTAATTTTCAGGTACTCCACAACTTTTGTTGATGGGGATACCCACATAAATCCTATTCCTTCTAATTCTGGACTCTATTTCGAAAACAATGGTGAAATATTAATATCTGAAAATTCCTGGAAATTTATCGTATATCGTAATCTTGAATTTTTATTCCTAGCTCGCAACTCTATCAAACGACTTATAAATAACTATCAATCTTTCATTACCACACTTTCAAATTTACCTAACGTTATAACTACTACTTCATTTATAAAAATAAATATAGACAGATTTAGATTCTAGACTCGACGAACTTAATTCTTATACTGACAACAAGCGATACAAACGCGAAATACTAGACGGCTTAGGTTCAATTTTGAAATGGCTCATTGGTGTTCCAGACGCAAAAGATGCCAAACATTTTAACGAATGTATTGAACAGTTAGAGAAACAGCAAATATCTACTAATTATATCTTAAAACAACAATTACAACTTATTTCTTCAATGATCACGAATTTTAATGAAACATTACATAAAATCTCTTATGATGAATACGTTATTAACAAAGATATTAGAAAAATAAATTCATACTTTACCTCAACAAACAAACTTATATTTAATTTAACTATTCTTGAAGAAGTATCCATCGTTTATATTCAAATTCTAGAAGCTATAGTTTCTTTGGATCGAGATATCGATGATGTCATTACAAGCATACTTTTCATTAAATCAAATGTAATTCACCCTTCTATAATATCCACTATGCACCTATACAAAGAATTACTGTCTTCTAATCCCGCTAGGCTCAATAAAAACTTAGTTGCCCCAATAGCATTACCTAATTTACACAAAATACTAGAATCTGCCTCTATTACTTCCTATATTTATATGAATAGAACTATATATATCTTAGAATTCCCTTTAGTAAAAAACGAAAAATTTACATTATACCATTTATATTCTATCCCTATTCTACATCCTGACTCTTCCTTATATTCTACTATCCTTCCCGAACAAACATATCTTGCCATGAGTAGCACTAGACAGCAATACGTCATCATGAGCTCACTGGATAAATGCAAAGACTTTGCAACGGAATCCAAAGTCTGCAAGGATCCTCTCATCTACAACATCAACACCTATATATGCGAAGTTGTCATCTTAACAACGACGAGTCAACAAGTTCCTGAAGTTTGTGATGTAACTACATTTTCTGCACACATCAACACTTTCCAAGCTCATAGAAAAAACAACTGGATCTACATGGAGTATGTATGCAAGACTCCGTATGCTTTAGAATGCGAAAGCAAAACGACTCCCGGCGAAATCTCTGGAGCAGGTATCATCACTCTAGAACAAGGATGTAAAATGTACACCGCGTTTGTTACACTCCTAGCTGAGGACACAAAATCGATCAACATCAGCCATCCTTTTATCTATGTGGATATTGAACATATTTGCGTCCCAGATGAAATTAAGTTGCAACAACCAGAACTTGCACCAATCCAGCTCAACAACATTCAACTCGACTCTCTCTACTCGGTTAGAGAACAAATAAAAATTACACAAAATTGCTTGAAGATAATAAACCTACATTCTTAGAAAAACATGTAACAAAATTTTCCATATTAATTACGATTACTGGCATCATTATGCTAACATATTTTTGTTATAAATGTTATAAACGCTTGCCATGGAATAACATACCTACAAATCTATATGGTAACTGTATACAAATTTTTAATAATTGCTTTGACCGTTCTCGTCACCGACAACACGTCGAGATTCCCATATCATCACTAAACACCACTGCTATAACATCCTGTATATCAAAAGACGAAGATGAAGCTGCTGACTACACTCAAAAATCGAGCAAAACGGCTCAATCTTTGTTCTAAGGGGGGAGGTGTTATGTCATGGATACTATTTACTTTATATTATAAGTCCTGTATACTTTATATTGTTTATTTACTAAATTACTTTCTTAGAAGCCAAACTAATGTTATGTTATATGATACTATTTACTTTATGTTATAAGACCTGTATACTTTATAAATCATATTGGTTACTTCCTTAGAAGCCACACTAATCCGATTGTAATATTATATGCCAATGTTTATAGTTTACCATAAGTTAACCATAACACCAAGAACAATGTTGTTCCCTTATGTTTACAAAAAAAAACTACGTACTTATGTTTGTAAAATAAAAACTACGATATTTAGATAATAATGGATAGGAATAACATAAAAATAACTTAAAATCGGATAATGTAATTTTTCAATCTCACGATAATGTAAATTTCAATTCTTTTTGTAGCTCCAAAAGGGGGATATATGCCTTCAGCCCAGCTCTTACAATAGATCATCATCATCATTATCATCATCAGCCTGCGGCAGTATACTGCTGGACATAGGCCTCTCCCAAGGCGCGTCACTTAGCCCGATCTTCGGATACACGCATCCAGTTTCTACCAGCCACCTTGCGCAAATCGTCGCTCCATCTGGTCAGGGGCGTTCCACACTACGTTTGCCTAGACGCGTTCTCCACTCCATAACACGTCTACTCCGCCGGTTGTCACTTCTGCGACAGACGTGGCCAGCCCATTGCCACGTTAGTTTACAAATACGGCAGGCTATGTCAGTAATATTGTTTCTCCGGCGGATTTCTTCATTTCGAATTTTATATACAAGAGAAACTCCCAGCATAGCTCTTTCCATCGCTCCCTGAGTGTCTTTGAGCTTATGGAGTAGCCGTATTGTCAGTGTACACGTTTCGGCACCGTAAACTTTTGTCTTCAGACTTTGCGGTATGGGCGATGAGAAAACCCGACGGAGCTTTCTAAATGCTGCCCAGCCTAACTGAATACTCTGATCGGCTTCCTTCTCGAAGTTATTCTTACCTAGTTGCAATATCTGCCCGAGGTAGGTATATGCCTGGACAACTTCGAGAATTTCACCATCAACAATAATTGGAACTGGCATAACGTGATCGTTGAATATGACTTTTGTCTTGTTCAGATTCATACACAGACCAACACGTCGGGAGGACTCATTTAGTCTGTTCAGCATGTCCTGAAGTTCTTGCAGCGATTCTGCCATGACGACGATATCATCAGCAAAGCGTAAGTGTGAGATGTACTAACCGTTTACGTTAATGCCGCGTCCTTTCCAGTCTAGCGTCTTAAAAATATCCTCCAGTGCATTTGTAAATAGTTTAGGGATATAACATCCCCCTATCTCACTCCGCTATACAACTGGATTTGTTTTATTTGACTGCCTTGTACTTGGACGGATATCGCACTAGTGTTGTAAAGGCATCTCATCACTTTGATTTACCGCCAGTCAATTTGGCACCGCTGCAAAGAAGCCAGAAAAAAAACAAAGAAAAAAAGCAAGTTTCGATGGAGTCAAAGGATTTCTCATAGTCCACAAATGCAAGAAACAGGGGCTGATTATGCTCTGTTGTCTTCTGTATTATTTAACGCACTGTGTGAATGTGGTCTATAGTGCCAAATCCACTTCGAATCCCAGCCTGTTCCGCAGGCTGAAAGTCGTCGAGTCTTGGCGCGAGTCGATTTGTGATGACCCTTGAAAACAACTTATAGACGTGGCTCAGAAGAGAGATGGGTCGATAATTTTTCTGCATAGCCTTGTCTCCTTTCTTATGAAACAAGACTGTAATGCTTCTGCTCCACGCCTTTGGAGTTCTCCCATCTCGTAAGATGCAGTTAAAAGCTCTTTTAGCAAGGGTTGACTCCCAGCCTTTCAGAGCTCTGTTGAAACTCCATCTTCTCTAGGGGCTTTTCCATTTTTAATCAATTCATTCATTCAATCTCCCCAAGGCAGATGTCTGGCAGCTCGTCGGTCACTTGTGGGCATAGTGGCAGATCAGCGTGGGTCTGGGTTCATCCCATTTTGGGTCAGTTTGTGGCTTATTTGAAGCATATAGTTAGCCATAATAGTCTTCGATATCAGAGAGAACTACAGGCATTGACGTGAGGACTTTGTCATCATGCGTCTGCAATCTTGTGATGTGACTTCTCCCAAGCTTCTGAACAAAGATTTCCCTTGTTGCGCTCTATTGCCGCTTGTATTGCAATTGCATTAGAGCGACGCAGGTCCCGCTTCACAGCTTTCCTCACAAACTTGGTTAGTGTCACCTCTTCCGATGGCGTTGCTGTTGTTAACTCACGCCTTCTTTTCATAAGCTGAAGTGTCTCATCTGAAAACTTCGACTTTCGGCCCATATGTTGCTAGCCACAAAACCTGTTGCCCTCATCCCTTAAGATCTTGATCACGCTGATAAGGTCCTCTTCAATATCCAACGTGGGTTTCAAGGCATCGAATCGGTTTTTAACTTCTAGCTCGAAGCGTTGGGAGCCGGTTACGGTTTGAAGCAGATTTGATCGAAGGGACTTCATCAATCGGGACCTTTCAAGCGTAGAATCGATATTCAGAGTGCCTCGGGCAAGGCGGTGATCGCTTCCGGTACTGAATTTGTTGATCATTGAGACATCTCTGAATATTTGCCTTTTGTCCGTCATGATGAAGTCAATCTCATTTTTGTAATGTTATCGGTTCATCAGAAATAGCCCCTCTTTCTCGAGGAAGTCGACCAGCATTTGCCTCCTGTGATTTCTGCTTCCAAAACAGTGGGGTCCCAAAATCGATTCGACGCCCGTGTGCTTACTCACCTTGGCATCAAAATCCCTATAACATCAATGTAGTGGGTCTTAGTGGTGTCTTAGTGGTGGTGTAAGGCCCTAGAAATGTCTTCATAAACAGTTTCAACTTCATCATCCGAATGTGCTGAAGTCGGGTCATAAACTTGTACGATCTTCAGAGAGTATGTCTTTGATAACTTCAGTACAAGGTATGCTACCCGTGTCGACACACTGGAGATTTCTACAATGTTGTTAGTGAGGATCCTATGAACGAGGAAACCTACTCCGCCTTGGCAAAGGCCGTCTCCCTCCCGAAAGTAGAGCAGATGGCTCGATTGCAGGGTAAGTGTGTCTTCCCCCTCTCTTCGGACTTCACTTAACCCTAAAATATGCCATCTTATATTTTCCAGCTCAGCTTCCAGTTCGAAAATGTTTCCATCTTACCGCAGAGTCCGTCCATTATACGGCGCCAAGTACAGTTTTTGATGGTAACCTGTCATCTCCCGGGGATTCTTTGCACCCCCTGCCCCACCATTGCTGCGGGCCGTGTTTTTGTGATGCTATACATGAGAGGATTTGCCCTTAATCGCTATGCTGGGCAAGCGGGTTGGCGAACGCAGTGCCAGACACATCGCACCTGTAATGCTGCTGCCCATCACAGGCCTGGCATTTTTGGTGTGACGATGACTGGGATTGTTATGCCGCCATCCGTCGGAAGCCTAAAGGTCTCCTTTTTTATGGCATTTCCCTCTGTCGGCTCGTACGACATCCACGGGATGAGTATTCTAGGCTGCTGCCACACAGCCAAAGCCTATGATAGGAAGCCTGATGAATAATAATTATTCCAACGGTTCAATCTCTATGTACTCGTAACACGATAGAGAAAGTCTCATCCAAATCGGTTCACAGGTTTTTGTCTGATGCGTGTTCAGATAGACAGACAGACTACGTTTCCAAAAAAAAAAAATGTTTTGGCATCTGTATTGATCATATTGTATTCAAATTTCAAAAAAATATTTAATGTACAGAAATCTTCGTGTTAGAGTTTTATTATAGTAAATATAGTTATAGTATATAGATGGATTTGAAATGACAAACAAGCTTACAGTCCACCTGATGGGAAGTGGCCACTGCAGTCCATAGACACCTGCAACCTACTACAAACAAAGTAGTAAATTTTTCATATTTTCCTAGCACGAGTTATGACATATTTTGCAGTTAGGTGCCACTACGTAACTGTGTTATTTATTATTAGGATAATACTTTGTAACTTAAAATAATATGTTAATATAAAATGGGCATCGAACGGTAATAATATCTCTGATTCCACTTAACCAAACGCCAAACGTCAAAACTAAGCCAAACACGATTCCCATCTAGACAGACTTAATAGTTAAGACCTAAGACTTTTAAGACTTAAGGTAATCTAGATGGAGTTATTACTATTACTATATATTAATTGTTAAAAGGTGAGAAAAAACAAAAAATAATACGCTGATTATTTTGGATCAAATCTATTCAATTAATATTAAGCACTGTTGACAATATTAAACAATATTTAAGCCATACATTATTTTATGCATTTTTAACTGTGCGAAAATGATTTAAAATAAATTTCTATGACTAAATTTATAATAAGTATTAAGAAGTAAAGTTATTTGTTCACTGGAAAATATCCCAGGTACTGCTGATCAGGTTGTGAGTATTTTTTATTGAAAGAAGCTACGCACTTCCCGAGTGAAACAGGTTAACTATGATAAAAGATGTTCACTGTGAAATTAGTATTTGTAGAATAGAATAAAATAGAATAGAATAATTTTTTATTCAATACAGGGTATTTTTGAAACGCTCCCGAAAACGAAGACAGATGATAGTACTAAGGATACCTATGATGATGGGTCACAAAGAAATTCATCCTGAGGAAAAAAATCATCTTTTCACAACGTTTTATTAACTTTATTCACGCTCCATCATGTTATTAAAGATGAAACGATATTTAACAAAAATATCATGAAAATACTGAAATATAAAACCAGCAGTGAAACTAAAAAAGAAAATCATCAGCTGACAATAGGTCAATATCCTCGCGGGCGCCGAACCTTACCTAGATCGGTACGAAACAATGCATTAGTATACTATTTACCACTCTAACCTTCCTTTTCAACATCGCTGCTTCGTGTCGCCTCGCGCTGTGGAATTATGCTCAAGGACGTTATAATAATTTTAGTTTTTGAGACAGTACTATGTTGACTATCACGAGCGATAGTTCAATTGTTTTGTTTATTAAATTATTGTCGTTATAACTTGTTATTTATTAATTAATGCGTTGTTCTTGTTGTTAAGGTTTTTGTGTGTGTGTACACATAGATTATGTGTAATCTATTGAAAGTCATTTTTTACTACCACTGGTTCGAAAAACCCTGTCCTGGGAAGAACCAAAAGAAACCCAGCGGGAATTTTATTTTTTAAAGTAAATTTTACATTAATGGTTGTACAAACTATTTAAGTACACAATTTATTTTAGAAACTGCTTGGAAGCGACCACCTCATTCCCAGGGGTTATTATCAATCATGTATTCATTTATACTATAATAACCCTTTTTATACAGTTTCAGCTTAACAAAATATTTAAACTTGGTAATAGAGAGAGCCTGTACACTTTCCGGGACCTTGTTGTAATTACGTATATATTGCCCCAAGAATAAATTACTGACTCTGTGGAGTCGAGAAACTGGTATCACTAGCTTGTGTTTGTTCCTAGTGTTTACAGAATGTATATCACTTTTTTTACTAAAACTACCTTTGTTTTTGTGAACATACTTTAAATTTTCGTAAATATACTGAGAGGCCAAAGTTAATATATTTATTTCTTTAGATTTATCTCTAAGAGACTCTCTCGGTTTTAGGTTGTAAATAGCTCTAATGGCCCTATTCTGTAAAACAAAAATAGTTTCTGAATCTGCCGCATTTCCCCATCTCCAAATCCCATAAGACATTTTGCTATGGAAATAACTGAAATAAACTAATCTAGCTGTCTCAACACTAGTGAGACCTCTAATCTTTTTTACAGCATAGGCTGCAGAACTTAGTCTGCTTGCTAGTTTGGATATATGGGGGCCCCACTGAAGCTTTGCGTCGAGAGTGATGCCAAGAAAAACAGTGGATTCAACAAGGCTCAGTTCTTCCCCATTTAAAAACACATTGGTACCCAGATTTTTAACATTCGTTGTTGTAAATTTAATACATTTAGTTTTATTTCCGTTTAAATGTAGATTATTAACGTTAAACCAATGCACTAATTTTAATATAGCATTATTCACTTCGTCACATTTAAATGATTGACGTTTAAGTTTAAAAATCAAGGAAGTATCATCAGCAAATAATACTATATCATGATTATCCCCTATAAGGGAAGGTAAGTCATTAATATATACTAGAAATAGAAATGGGCCGAGAATAGAGCCCTGAGGGACACCCATTAGTACAGGTGACCCGGAAGAACTTTTACCATTGATAATAACTTTTTGCATTCTATTACTTAAATATGAAATAATTAGTTTAAGCGCTGTGTTCTTGACACCATAGTACTGTAGCTTCCTGATTAATGTCTCATGGTGAACACAGTCGAAGGCCTTGGAAAGGTCACAAAATATACCCAAAGCATCCTCCTAATTCTCCCAGGCACAAAAAATATGTTTAATAAGCTCAACTCCAGCGTCAGTTGTCGAGCGACCCCTTGTAAAACCGAATTGATTTTTATGTAGCAATTTATTAATATTAAAGAAACTTAAGATCTTATCTAAAATTATTTTTACAAAAATTTTACTAAATGTTGGTAGTACAGAAATCGGTCTAAAATTGGCGGGGTCTAATGTACTACCAGATTTAAATAAAGGTATGACTTTACTATGTTTCATTAAATCAGGAAACACACCAGATTCGACGCTTGTATTAAATATAGTGGGTAGATAAGGTGCTATTATATCTATTATAGATAAAATAACTTTAACGGAAATCCCCCATAAGTCTGCCGTTATCTTAACATCAATAGTTTTAAAATATTTAACGATATCTTTTGGCAATACTCGATGGAATTTAAAAGTATTTGAACAAGCCTTTACATTTTCTTTAAGCAATGATTCGGCGACAGTAGGAGAAGAATTTAATGACTTTGTTGTCAGAAAAGGAACATCAGTAAGATATTTGATGGTAAGTGATTACCGCCTGGCTCACCTGATGGTAAGTGATTACCGCCGCCCACGAACAACTAAAACACCAGGGGAATCGCAGATGCGTTGCCGGCCTTTTAAAAAGGAGTACGCTCTTTTCTTGAAGGTCCCTAAGTAGTATCGGTCCGGAAAAATCTCTGGTAGTAGTCGATTCCACAAGGAAGTTGTGCGATGAAGAAAATTTTTTTTAAATCGCACAGTGGTGGAACGCCAGTCATCCAGATGGTATGGATGGTATCGCGAGTTTTGTCGCGATGTGCGATGGTGAAATTGTGCGGCTGGAATTAGTCCGAACAATTCCTCGTGGTAAATGCGATAAAATACGCAAAGAAATGCAACATCTCTTCGCAGTGCCAGTTAGTCAAGCCGATTGGAAAGAGTTCGGTCGCCGACGATTCGAACAGCTCTGCGCTGGATGGGATCAAATGGAAGGAGCTGGCACTGGGGAGCGCCAGCCCAGAGATAGGAACAGTATTCCTTGTGTCCCGCTCTGCTGAGCACGCCAAGCTTTTTAGAGGCCAATTTGGCCTTCTCTTCCAAGTGACCACAAAACTGCACGTCACTCGATATGTCGATGCCGAGGATCCGATAGTGGCTGAGGCAACAAGGGGAGTGCCTTGAAACTGAGGAGATACGAAAAAGGGGTTCTTTTTAGCGGTAAATACGCAAACTTGTGTCTTCTGGGGATTGAACTGGACTAGATTTAGTCGCACTCAGTCCGAGAGTTTGTTCAACAAAGTCTCGACTTCAGACACAAGTTTGTCCCGGTACTCGGCGACGTTTTCCGAGAAATATTGGCACGGCCGGTATATAAAGCATCACAAGTGCTGTCATCCGCATAGCAATGAATGTTAGCAGTTCGCAACATGTCATTGATATGCAGAAGAAACAGCGTTAGCGATAGCACGCAGTCTTGTGGAACACCAGCGTTAATGGGCTTGTAATCGGAGCATGCACCGCCTTCTACGACCTTGATGCTCCGATCAGCAAGAAAACTGGTGATCCAATTGCACAATTTCTCTGGAAGCCCATAGGAAGGGAGCTTCGTAAGAAGCGCTTTGTGCCAAACCCGATAGAAGGCCTTCGCTATGTCCAAACTAACGGCCAACGCCTCCCCCTTGGACTTCATTGCCTCCATCCATCTATGAAATAGGTAACCTAGAAGATCGCCAGCTGAGCGACCTCGACGAAAACCGTACTGGCGGTCACTAATCAGCTGGCGATCCTCAAGGTACCGCATGTGCTGGTAGTTAATAATGCTTTCCATTACTTTGGAGAACAAGGAGGTGATAGCGATAGGCCTGTAGTTGGATCTGAGCGGTCGCCTTTTTTAGGGATCGGGTGCACCAAAGCTGTCTTCCATGAGTTCGGGACTACGCCTAGCGAGTAGGTGTACCAGAAATGACGCGTTAAAATCGGTGCCAACTCTGGAGCACAAGTCTTCAGCACAATAGGAGGGACGCCATCAGGCCTACTCGACTTGTTGACGTCCAGGGAGAGTAGTGCTCTGCGCACCGAGCGTTGGGTAAACAGCACATCCTGCATGGAGCACTCACACCGCGGGATGGTCGGCGGTATGTTCTCCCCGTCATCAAGAGTCTCGAGTTGGACGCAAAGAGAGAGCCCAGCAGATCGGCTATATCCTTTGCGGCATGGGCCAGTGAGTCGTCCCCAGCAGAGATGGGAGATGATTGACAGAAGTTCCCTGGACAGTCTTTATGAGAGACCAGAACACGTGTTCCCCAGAAGACAAACTAGTTTCTCGCCAATTGCCGTTCAACTATTGCAACTTTGTGTACCAGGTATGCTACCCGTGTCGACACACTGAGATTTCTACAATGTTGTTAGTGAGGATCCTATGAACGAGGAAACCCATCTTGGCAGCGTCCTCACCGAAGTTTTATTCATCGTACCTCCCACCACCATCCTGGTTATTCACCAAATATATATATATTATATATATATAATAATAGAGGATGATTGTTCACTGAATACAGATACACAAACAATATCCATCAACGTCATCCCATGTCCCATTTGACCACCAACACCGAAACCAAAACGACCACTGGCAGCACAAACAGAATGAGGAAATGAGTTGATTGACTGACTGCTTTATCGACGTCAGTTGACTATTTGTCAAACTACTAAGTTAATATAAATGTACAATGTATTGAAAACTACCCGAACATCGTAAACAAAACAGTTAGATATTATGAAGAAAAACAGCCATTACCTGACGAATAACGACCAAAGACTTCTGATAATAATCTTTTCATATACTGTGGAGTGTCGCAAGAGTGGCGACAAAGAGAATCTGAATCAGAACATTGACAGCATCATCTTCTCTGATAATATCCATCCATCCACTACAGCCTATAAAAGTCCACTGCTGAACATAGGCCTCCCAATTATTGACTTATAGGGTATTTACCATATTTACATGCTGGGCAGGTAGATTGGCAATCGCAATTTTTTATAATTTTGAGCTGTTATCAGGAAGATGCCCATCCCATCTCCTGTTTCAGTGTCTCTATTGCGCCTCTTACGACGCCTACGGGACGATATGGGGTAGTGGATATTCTTACACGGTCACTATACCGTTTCTGATAATAAGTTAAAATAATAAAAAGCTTTGGTTGCCAACTCGCCTGGCAAGCGTGCGGCTATGGTGAATATCACCCTATGGGAAAAACCCATAATCAGCAGCGGAATTTGATAGGCTGTAATGATAGTGAGAAATAAAAACGTATTGGAAGTGCAACATTGACATTAATATGGATTATAGGTTATTGTAAGATTTGTGTTTTTATTGTTAACTTATATGACTATTGTAATCTAGAGATAAAAAGGATCAACTCATTATAAATTTATAGCAACATTTATTTTTTTATAGAATAAGTGTGACATGCGAGCACACAGTCCACCTAATGGTTGGTGGATGCTGCGGACATCTACATGTATCCTTAAGTAAGAATCAAAATACCATCTGTTCTTTAATTTTTTGTTGTCATCCCGGAGCGGAGGAGTAAGATGGACTCATCTCATTTTCACCATACAAAACACAATACTGTTCTGCTGTTTCACGCTGGTATTCCGTGCGTGGTACTACCCCAGTCTCGCCGTCACATTCGTGCTGCAGCGATAATATAGCTGCAGCGTGACTCAACCATTAGGTTATCATCGCTTCACATGTTTTTTTTTTCGTGGTAAAGGGTGCGGACTGCAACTTTCTCGTGAACCACTTTGAGCACATGTGTTTCAGACTTACTTCGAATGTTTGAAGGGAGTATTATTAATAAAATTACTAGAATAATAGTTAAAAAAAATGAAGATACGTTTCATATACATACTCCACCATTTGTGGTGGTCCTTATTCCCATACAAAAAAAAATTGTCTTCTTTAACTGTGATTCTTGAAATTATTTACATTCCAATATGATATGATACTGTTTAATAAATACTATAAATGCAACTAAGGCAGCAATTACCTAAAATGTGAAAATTTTGTTTTAGATAATTATCAAAATAAGGGCATTTTGGGTGTGAAGTCAGTTCTAACTTCTTAAATGAAGGCAGTAAAAATTAATAATATGCTGTAACTGAATTTGAAACCGTTTATTTAAAATATTACTTTAAAAGATCCGAAAATAGGAATAATCTTCACACAATATATTTAAAAAAATACATTTTATGGTTTTATTAATTTTTAAAACTATGTTTCTTATAGAATATGGGTGACAAACGAGCACACAGTTCATCTGAATCAAAACGCGAATCATAACACAGATGCGTTATCACCCCCGAGGACTAGGATAGAATGTTTCTTATCCAGTAAAAAGGGTCTCCGCGTCTCCACACTCACCATACGAAACACAGCAGTATTAAGCTACTATTTTACGCTGGTATTCTGTGAGAGCGTGGTCCTTCCCCGGTCGAGCTGACCCATTCGTGCTACAACTATAATATACCTGCAGTATGACTTTACCACGTAAAGACTTTTACTTTGAAAATGAGTGGGGAAGGGAATGGCATTTTGGCAGCATCCCATGCTACGCTACTGTTTAAATGGCTTCATGCTATATTTCGTATCGACTCTTTTAACTGGTAACGAGGCATTCTGTTTAGCCCTCAGGGGCGACAAAGCACTAAAATTTTTATTCTTAATCGATGATACTCGTAGGTGTCTATGGACCACAATATTTACTATCAGGTGGACTGTGTGCTCATTCGTCGCCCTTATTTTATAAAATATATGAATACATAATAAAAAAATTAAATAAGCAAAAGAGCGAACACGATGAAAGGTGGGAAAAGAGACCTTGGCTCAGCCGTGGGACAATTACAGGCTCCACGGCTCGTGATTCCCCGCACCGTTGTCGCCGATCTCGTCGCAGGTCTGTGTATTTCATGTCAGGTGTAAACGAAATGGTAATATCGCCATCTATTTGAAGTAATGAGACCTTTCTAGGGTTTCACGTAGTTGCCCTTTACGATACCCACGAGATGAAATCTGCTTATTAGCAGGTTTTACATTTTAAGTAAGGCCACGTTTTTATGTAAGGCTTTCACAGGCAACCTGGTCCCATTGCACAACTTGGGCGGATTGAGATTTCGCACTAGCATTACTGGAGCACCCACTTTGAGAATAAGTGTGTGAGATGGTAAACCAGGTGGGTTGAGTGCATTTAGGGACTCCACAGGATAGTGTACAGCATCATCTGAAAGCACTTAAGTACCCACAGACTTGTATTCTGCACTTTCGAATGACTTCAATAATGTGTCATTAATGACGGAAGCCTTATCGTTCATAGGTGTCAGAATCGCACGTTCGCACTGCCACTCCTAGGTTTGCTGTATTGGTTGTGGACTTCTGCATGTATTATAGAGTAATTAGTCCGTTGCGATGCTCAAATGCGTGTTGGCAGATTTCACAAGACTCCAAATTATTTCGTAGACATGCTTCCAGGCTTCCTCAAGATTTTTTACTTCCTCGCTATGCACGTGGTAAATCGGCGCTAAAACTTGCAGTTAACAATTTAATTGGTGCCGGCGGGGATTCAACATGGGTTGCTTGCGTACTGTGTATTTTACCATAACTCTACAATGTCCTCTAGAATTCACCGGAGACTAGCCAACTGCGCAGTACAAAATTATAGTGCACGAGTGCGTGCTCAAGCGCAGACTCACACTCTATTCCCTAACTCTCATAGTCCAATGGGACGGCAATCTTACACGACCAGAGAGAAATACCAAGCGTAGAACTAACGGCTTCAAGTGCTTTTCGGACAAGGAAGTGAAATACCGCCAACTTTCTTACACTGGGCTTCTACTGTAAATTTTTGGATAGAAAAACGCAATAACTGATTTTGGCCTGGCCTGGGATTGGAAACCGGGACAACATAATCAGCAGTACGGCACTGAATAAAATAAATAATAATAACAAAGTATATAATATATTAATGAATTTACCGTAGCAATCAGAGATCTGTGAAGTATATATACACCTAGCGGCGAAAAGGCGGTCTTGCAGAGGATGACTTGCATATGTAATATTTCCAACTCCGTCAGTACTGGACAACCAATTGGTGTCAGGTGGTACGTCACTTTATTCAACAAAACGTTGGTTTCTTCCATCTGTATTAAATATTACAACATACTTTAAAACTAGCAACAAGCAACAACAATGATTCTTTCGTAAGAGCGGAGAACACCCAATGTTCTATAGAACTGTGTGGAAGTAATTGCTTTGCCTGCCTCCAGGGTGCAGCATGTACGAACGCAGTGGTGACGTTTTATAAACGATTTCATTTATTATAACTGGTGACACAACACATTCGTGCTGTGCTCACGTCAGTAAGCCGAGAGTATTGTGGTCTGTGCGTCAATGTTAGCACGTATTTGGGGCTGGTGTGCTCCGTTCTTTATCTTTGTAATTATATCAATGTATTCATATATATATAATTGAAGTTTTTATTTGCAATATTCACTGACCTCTCCTTCTCTCTATATACAGTGGTAATATCGAAATAACAAAAAAATTATCCCACTAAGGCAAGGCCGGGGAAAGTTGCTAGCAAGAAATAAACATAGAAAAGGAAGACAAGATGAAATTTTATTAATCAAAATGCTTGTGAAATTTAATAAAACACCCTTGGAACAATAACTAAACTATAGAATTAACGCTAAAATAAAAAGTGTGTAACTTGTTTAGTTCCGTTCTATATTAAGGCATTAATAAGGATGTGAGAGTCTTTACCCATGTGGTGAGAGTGAGATAAATGATTCATACTATGTTTTATTTTTCTTTGGCTTGCCGTAAGTTGAACTAAAATTTGTTATATTGGTTCTAATCATAAACTTAGAATATACTGGTATATATATAAGTCTATGGTTCTATTCAAACCCACTTTATTTGGTAGTAGTTTAATTCAAAGGCTGACAGTTCGTTCATTGGACTATTCAACTTGTGTTCATTGTTTATAAATTTTATTTTTCCAACGGGGATCTATTCTGAAGCCTTTCAAGAATAGCTGCAAGGAAGGAAATAAATCTCAAATTTATAGTTTAACAATTATCACACATGCAATGTTCATGTTCAAGCAGCAAAAAATTATGAATTAACTATTGCATTATTAATTGAAAACTTGCGATAAAAAAATCAGGCGGATTGTTGTTCATTTATTTATCCAGTAAATCCCTGAATTTTTTCATTTCTTAAATTTTATATTTAATATATTTAAATAATTTTTATTTTGATAGAGTTTGAAGTGTGTGTGGCTTGCGCAAGCCAGAGCAACCGTTTTCGGCCGTATTTTCAGCCCCCTGAAAAATTTCCTTTTCTTTTTGAATCTTTTTTCGGATATGAAAAATCTCAAGTAGTATTTGAGATATTCGCAAAAAACCAAACTCCCTTTTTTGTTTTAGTTGATTGTTTATAACTTGCAATTTTTGCAAGCGGAACTTAATATTTTTCAAAAAATTATCGACATGCTATTCCGAATCGAACGACACCTGTATCATATTTTTCCGAGACTGCTGAAAAAAGTTGACCAATAAGGCACTTGTTGACTGAACTACATGGTTATTATGATATTTTAATAATAATATTTCTCTCGTTATATTGCACGAATTATTTAGATTACTACAAATTGTGTGTGTTGACTCTGTGGTATAATTCCGTAAGTAGCTGGGGGCTGCAAAAGTCCCATTCATCACGAAAAGAAAAAAGTTACGATCTTATTGACTTTCCACCGGTAAATTTTTGTTAAATTATGTGTGAAATGTGAGCTGATAAGCTAATATAATTAGGAATTAAAGATTTTTGCAGCATTACGTAGCAAAAAGCAGTCGTAATGTTTATTTCAATAGAGAATTTAGCGATTATTCGGCAATTGATCTAAATCATACATCTTGACGTAAATAATATTGTCGATAACTTTAAGATGTAAATGTAAGTATGATATACGATAAGATTAATCTTTGCAATTAATGTGTACTATTTATTGCAATGAAAAATCTTAATTTATTCCGTTGAAACTAAAACTTCGTTTATTAAAGATCACAGGAAGTACTTATCGAAGTCTGCAAAGAAAGGCATAGCGCAGTCCTGCAGATTCAAGGAACTGCTCAGCAATCCAACACATGTCTCACAGTAAGACAGGTATAATATTTTATATTGCCTGTTCCTCTGACTTTTAAGAACTTGGAAAATGCGAAAAGATATAAAAAGACCGCCTTCGCAAGATTCACTTTCTAACTAAACGAGTATGTCGGTGTGTATAAAATACCGGTTGGATCGAGAGTGAGCAAGAGGTTGCGTCACTCTGGCGGAGCGTCATATCGATGGTGGCGGGGTAGAATTGAGGGTAGATCGGGAAACCCCCACTCGTTTGTGCAGTACAAAGTTCAGTGTAGGTGCCAAGCGTAGAGATTCCGCTTATGATATTCTACGAGTGAAGTCATTCTACAAGTGCTAAGATAGTGTCGTAGTTCTGTCCGTGGTGGAGGTTCTTCTGGTGCAAGCAAGGAGGGTGGTGTTGCTGAGAGGATGCCGTGTGTCACGTAGAGACGGGCGGTGTTGTTGTAGGTTTGCACAATTTGTTGTTTTCATGTAATTGTGTCCTTCACGTTACACTAGTGTGTAATTGTGACGGGGACATGTTACGTTGTGGTCGAACTGTAATTGCACTATACTGAATGTAAAGTGCGTTACGCTGTCTTATTACTAATAATGATTAATTGCGTAAGAAAGGGAGCAAGTTGAAAATCCGCTCTCACACTTTTACTATTTTTTTACAGTTAATGGTATCCTAATGTATTTTCGAGATCAGAATTAGGATCTCCTGTTGTATTTCCTACAGAATTGGCCTAATGTTGTTATATTACCGTAAAGTCCTCGTATATTACCGATAAGTATATTGGTCAGCAATGATTTCTAAAAATAATAATTTGTAGCAAAAACAAATTTTGAAATAAATATAACCTGCGATATGCAGTTGCTTTATTTAAAAATTTACCAAAACCGTGAGAATCTTGATAAGTCTCTTATTGTGTTGTTTTTCAATGATTTTTATCATATCTAGCAACTGACCAACGTGAGTAGTTGTAATATGAATATAATTGTATTATTATTAATTGTCACAACGAAGTACAAACTGTATACCATACGTGCTTAATGAAAACCACCTGGATATCACAAACAACTGACATTCAAAGAAGCTGTATATTATCTAGCAACTGACCAACGTGCGTAGTTGTAATGTTGCGAAAAGATGTTAAGAGGAGCACCTTGTGAGGCAATCTATGAGGCAGACCTATGTTCAGCAGCTGAATTTTGATGAACTGTAATGATTATGATGCTAATAATGATAAGCGGGTATAAGCAGAAAAAAATAAGTACGCACCTCTTCATGTGTTCGATGGCAGGGCTCAACCAAAATAAATATTTTGGTGAAGTACATCACAATTGTGATAACTATCAAAATTATATTGTGTAATCGATTTACTATGCTTCCTAAATCTGTACAGAACAAGCGCTATTAAAACCAAATGTTTAAAAAATATAAGTGATGACCCGGAGAAAGGGGAAAAAGTAGGCGTGGAAAAGGTAGGTGCAGCCTCCGTAATTTTAACACAGGACCTTAAGGCTCGTTCAAACTAAACTGAATTCGGCGTGGTATCCGTTAAGCGTTTTTACAATTCATCATCATCATCATTACAGTCCTTCACAAGTCCACTGCTGAACATAGGCCTCCCCCAAGGAATTCCACAAAGTACGGTCTTGAGCCACCTGCATCCATCGACTTCCTGCATGTCTTACCAGGTCGTCACCCTACACTTCACCTATCGGTACGAGGCTGCCACTGGAGAACCTTTTTTTCCCCATCGGTTGTCGGTTCCTCGTGCTATATGGCCGGCCCATTGCCACTTCAGCTTATTAATCCGTTGGGCTATGTCGGCTACTTTGGTTCTACTGCGGATATCCTCCTTTCTAAGTTTATCACGCAATGAAACCCCGAGCATAGCCCTCTTCATAGCTTGCAGAGCAACCTTAAGCGTCGTCATACGGCCAGCAGTGAAGGACCACGTCCCAGATCCATAAGTCATCACTGGCATCACGCACTGGTTGTATAATCTCGTTTTCAGGTTTTGAGGTATACCTGACGAGAAGATGTATCGTAATTTCCCGAACGCTGCCCAGCCGAGTTAAATCCGTCGATTGACCTCTCGGTTGAAGCTGGACTTACCTAGTCGGACTATTATTCCCATGTAAATATACTCGTCGACAACTTCGAGCTTATTGCTCCCAGCAACTACTAGCATATGCATGACATGGACATTACACATGATCTTTGTTTTGTCCATGTTCATCTACTATCTATTTTGCCATAAGGACTATATCGTCGGCAAATCAAAGATGAGTGATGTACTCACCATTGATGTTAATACCATATCCTTTCCAGTCCAGTAGCTTGAAAACGTCTTCCAATGCAGCGGTGAAGAATTTCGGGATATAACGTCACCCTGTCTTACACTCTCTGCAGTTGAATAGGGTTTGTAGCCTGGTTCTGTACCCGGACAGCCATCGTAGCCCTACTGTACAAAAACTTCAGCACTTCGATATACCGACAGTCAACTTGGCACCGATGAAAGGACTGTAGCACCGCCCAAATTTCGACGGAATGAAAGGCTTTCTCATAGTCCACATACGCAAGGCAAAGTGGCAGATTGTACTCTTCGGTCTTCTGTTCAATTTGCCAAAGACTGTGTATGTGGTCTATGGTGCCAAAGCCTTTTCGGAAACCGGCTTGTTCGGGAGGCTGGAAGTCGTCGAGTCTGCGTGCGAGACGATTCGTAATGACTCTCGAAAACAGCACGTAGACGCGGCTCAGAAGGGAAATCGGTCTGTAGTTCTTCAAGAGAGCGTTGTCGCCTTTCTTGAAGAGCAAGACCACCGCACTTCTGCTCCACGCCTTCGGTGTAGTGCCACCATGTAGGACGGAATTAAAGAGCTTCTGAAGGACTTCAAGTACCGGTTTTCCACCCGCTTTCAGAAGATAGGATACAGGCAACTGAACAGACAGATCTCCAAATGCATGCGGCGGGATTTGCGCAACTTCAATACAGCTCGTATTGAAGAAGGATCGAGCGGAACCAGGGCTCCAAAGTCTTGCCAGAGATCTGTCTGCCAGAAAGAGCCAACTGTCGAAGCTGAAGACCGAGTGTAGCAACAGTTTGAACAGAGATTTTGAGTGATTGAGAAGCGGGCAGTTGCACATACACACGCAGCAGGAACGATCCAAGAGCGAATTATTTCATTCGATGATATCCCGGACGTCATATCGTCCGGATATCATCGGAATAGTGTCGGATAAGACTTGCCTGATCGTTACCACACTTGCGTGTGGCTAAACGATGACGTGCACGCCCATAGAACCTCTCAATCTCACTCAAAATCTCAGGTGTTCCGGAAACGATAATGCAAATCTCTGGCAAAGACCTGGAGCCCTGGTTCCGCTCGATCGCTTCTTCAATATAAGCTGTATTGCTAGTCCCGCCGCATGCATTTGGAGATCTGTCTGTTCAGTTGCCTGTATGCTGTCAATTCTGCTGAAGACTGCAGCTTCATCTCCCGTCTAAGGGTGATCGTAGAGTTTTTGTGTTCTTCTGCGGTAGGTCTTGCAGAACTTAGCTCCGACCGCATGTACGGTTTCCACGAGCTTGTCATTCATATCGTCCACTGCATTGCAGTCTTCTAGGTACTGAAAACGGTTTTGTAACTCGAGCTGAAAGGTTTTGGGACTTTGATTAGAGCACGAGGGGAACGGAGCGCTGACTTCAAGACGAGAACCCGCAACTTAACGTTTAGGTTCAGTGTGCCTCTAACCATTCGGTGATCCCACGTTATCACCCTCGCAATTACTGAGAGATCACTGAACAGTTGCCGTCTTGTCGTCATAATGAAGTCAATCTCATTTTTGTCGAACCGTCGGGGCTTGACCAGGTCCACTTCCAGTGGGCCTCTTCTGGATGAAAGAGTTCATCATAAAGTGTCCGTCTTTCTCCATGAAGTCGCCCAGCTGCTGGGCCTTGGTTTCGTTGCCATGTTCCAAATTTCCCTACCTTCAGCTCACTGTTCTTTCGTGTGCCTAGTTTTGCATTGAAATCTCCCATTTACACCGTATAGTGGGTTTGGAGTAATGCATGGCTTCAGAGATATCCTCATACTATTCCTCCACCTCATCAGGATGCCGAGATCGGTGCGTAAACCTGTATGACCTTCAACGAATACCGTTTGGTGATTCTGAGTATAAGGTACGCAACCCTCGTCAACACACTCACAATCTTTACAACGTTGTTAACCAGAGACTTGTGGACGATAAATCCGACACTTCCTTGGGACAGATGGTCGCCTTCCCGGTGATATAACAAGTTGCCAGATTCGAGGATTACCGTGTCCTCCCCCTCTTTTCGGACCTCAGATAATCCTTTAATATCCCAGCGCAACTTGTCTATCTCTTTTTCCAACTCCAGGATTTTCTCGTTAGTCTTCAGAGTGCGTGCGTTGTATGTTGTCGAGTCGTTAAGTGGCAACCGCACCTCCACCGGAGATTCTGAACACCCCTGCCCGCCGTTACCATAGTCGCCACCCAGCCAGTAGCGGGGCCGCTGGGGACTGGGGCCGTCTTCGTACCTTTTGCATCAAGGGGATTTTGCCATAGTTGGCACGCTTGGCGAGCGGGTTGGCAATCGCAGTTTTTATTGTATTATTGCTGTTATCAGGAAGATGCTGCTGCCCATCTCCTTTTTTTTTTCCACTGTCGCCTACGACACCCACGGGAAGATATGGGTAACGGATATTCTTAACCGCACCTACACGGCTATTTTACAATTAGCTTTTACATTTTTGTGTTCTATACGTCATAATACTGTAGTTTCTGATTGTGTCTTATAGTAAACACAGTCTAAAGGCTTTGAAATTTCACAAAATATAAAAACATCTTCTCAAATGAGATAAATTATATGATAATAACTACTTATATATTATATACTTATTAAATTATGACTCATTATTTACTTTCGAATCTCGAAAGATTTGGATATTGGAAATCAGTCCCAAAATTCCACACATTAAATAAAAGTAAAAATCATCACATATTACTATGTAAACGGGCCGTACTGCAATGGTCGATATACTGAGAGTCAACCCGCTTAAAATGTCCAGAGTTCCATTGTAATAGGGTCGCCAGCCAGGTACACGTGTTTGTGATTACAGTCATAAGGTCTATGTCAACAATCGTAGCCGATTAATTACGATCGTTAAGCCTGACGAAGAAGCTTATTAATTAACTACTATATTAATTATACTAACTATATTTAATACTTTTAGAACATAGAAGCAGTTTTTTATTATTATGAGTTGTTATCAATATCCCATACCCTATATCATCCTGCAGAGGGAAACAAGCAGTATCTTCCTAAAACTGTTGTGTTTCGTATGGTGGGTGTAGAGAACCGGAGACCATTTTTACTGGAAAAGAGGCATTCTATCTTAGTCCTCACGGCTGACAATGCATCTGCATTTAAATTCGCAAACGAAGATAGATGTAGATGTCTATGTGCCACAGCAACCACTTAGCATCAGGTGGATTGTGTGCTCGTTTGTCACGCTTATTCTATAAAAACAACCAAAAGATAAAAGATAAAACTGCGGGTGCCAAATGCCGTGGTAGCTGGTGTTACCCTCCACCCCTAGGAGGCATTCTATGAGGAGGCATATGTTCAGCAGTGGACTTTTGATAAGATTTAACGGTATTGTATTTGTATAACCAAATTAGTATTCATAAATTCATTGTTTCATTATCAGTTGAATATAACTTTCACATAAATCTTCATGCATGCATATATATTACTGCCCTATTTATATTTTGCATTTGGAAGAAAACTAATTTTACGGATTTTATCGCATTAAACACCTCAGTCCCCCACGTGTACATGGGCGCTGGAAAGTGCCCGAAACGTCGGGAATTAAAAAAGTTAAAATTAAACGCGATAAAATCCGTAAAATTTGTTTTGTCCATGTGTAGTATTCGCGTAAATATAAGAAATCATTATTTTGCACTTGTGATAATATTTACCTGTTGAGCATAATTTTAATAACAAATTGTAACTGGCTATAAATAAGTACGTTGTTGGAGCTGCAAATATTAGGAAAATCATAAAGCCGTTTTCATCATTAAAATCTCTCACCACGCAGCATAACCGGACGTAAGAATTAGAAATATCACGTAGAGATCTTCTAGCTGCAAAAACAAAGTAAAATTACGCAAAGTATAATTTAATTTTAAAACTTTTTCTTACTACTAGAGTAAAAATAATAAAATAATTTCACATTCTGTAGTCGGTGCTAAGACATAGTGTATAGGAGAATAAAAACTTTTTTGAAGTCTACATTAACTTTTTATCAAAACTTATTTTTTACCATTTGGAGTGGACTAAGAAATATCACAATCTAAGTGTCGTAAAAAGTTAAGAGTACATTAAAAACTTTTACCAATTATACATGCACGTGTTGATGACTATCGATACGTTTATGGATTAACACTTTAAACATCAAAACACGTTATATGGTACTTATTTAGTTTTAAATTAGAAATCGAACAAGACAAAAATTAAACGGAAATTATTATACAAACTGTTTAGTTTCTGGATGTCCATGAGCTCTCCAAGGCGGTTGTTTATTTGTTTAAACGCAGACCGTAGTCGAATAACAAAACAAGCAACCTGCATAAGAAGAAGCAGAGCCATATTGTTCTCGACATAATACAATCCATACATGAATAATATCGCTGTAACAATTAAAATTTCTTAGTATCCACAGAATAAATACTTCAAAACGTTTTATTTGTAACCAACGCACTTTCTTTTATTGATGAATAAGTATATAATCCAAAATTCATAAGCTGACTTATATATGAAGTAACTAAAATACCAATCACTCCAGCGCTTAAGATTTTGTCATTAAACTGTTGCGTAAGATCACACCTCATGTCTTTGTTCACCTGAAATATTTAAAGCTTATTAAAAAAATGTTTTTCTTAAAATTTGAGTAACAACCGACCTTACAGTTGATAAGTGGCTACCACAGCCCATGCACACCTGCATCCAACTTTCTACAAAGAAGGCACAGAGTTCCTCACAGCCTGTAAATATTCTGGTTCTCATACCCTCCAAACCAGAAAACAACAGTGTTACTTAGTGGCAGAAATAGAAACCATGGCTCCAACCCAAACGGACCTAGGCAAAAATGAGTCCTATACCTATACTGTCGGTAGATGTACGAATTACTTTTACTAAGTTCGTAATCGCATGATTAATTTATAAAAACTAGCTGTGTCTGCGATATTATATGCGCCAACATGTATCATCTGCACATCCTACTAATACGTACATATACAAAGGAATCTCTGTTATGTATTAGGTGCTATAACTTCCTAACAGGCCTAAATGTAATAAAACACACGTAATCGAGCAGCGTAGCGAACATATTGCTCCATAACTCTCTTAGAAATAAGAGAAAGCCCGTGCCCAACAGTGGGACGTATGTAGGCTATAACCTTACTGTTTTTTAAATATACGTTTAATAAAATCGTCTTACATAAATGGAGATAAAATTATATTTAAATCTAAAGATCCGTTGAATCAATATAGATGAAGTAAATTAGTTTAAAGCTAGTAGCAAAAAATCTAAATAATATTCATTATATTTTGTGGTTGCTGTATTGCTTGAAGGTTATCTGGTAGGTTTGACTAAAAACTCGCTGAAGTTGACAAAAATTGCGGTGCCAAAAGAAAAGTATCTGCATTCGTCAAAAATATTGTCGACCTTTTAGTTTCTTCTTTTGTTATTCCTTACAGTAATGCTTTCCTTTATATAAAACTGGACATACATTTTAGAGAACCGGAGACCCTTTTTATTGGAAAAGAGGCATTCCATCTTAGTTCTCATGGTTGACAATGCATCTGCCGGCATCGGCCACAGGAACCACTTTGACGATGTGTGTGCTTGTCACACTTATCCTATAAAAAATATATTCATCAGAGATTAGTGTATTAGGTAACACGCGATAGAGCCACATAAAGCTATCCGTGTGTTAATCAGATGATACTGAAATCTACACCAATCACACTCAGTATCTGCCCCAGCGTCCTTTTTTTTTATAGGAGAGGCGGCAAACGAGCATGCGGCTTACCTGATGGTAAGTGACTACCGCCGCCCATGAACAACCGCAACACCAGAGGAATTGCAGATGCGTTGCCGGCCTTTTAGAAAGTAGTAGGCTCTTTTCTTGAAGGTCCCTAAGTCGTATCAGTCCGGAAAAATCGCTGGTGGTAATCGATTCTACAAGGAAATTGTGCGAGGAAGAAAACTTCTTCTAAATCGCACAGTGGTGGACCGCCAATCATCCAGGTGGTATGGATGGTATCGCTAGTTTTGTCGCAATGTGCGATCGTGAAATTGAGCGGCTGGAATTAGTCCGAACAATTCCTCAGAGCACTCCCCGTGGTACATGTGATAAAATACGCAAAGAGATGCAACATCTCTACGCAGTGGCAGTGAGTCAAGCCGATCGGAAAGAACTCGGTCGTCGACGATTCGAACCGCACTGCATTGAATGCGGTCAAGTGGAAGGAGCTGGCACTGGGGAGCCCCTGCCCAGAGATGGAAACAGTATTCCATGTGGGGCCGAACCTGCGCCTTGTAAAGTTGCAAGCGGTGTACCGGCATGAAATACTGTCCCGCTCTGCTGAGCACGCTAAGCTTCTTAGAGGCCAATTTGGCCTTCTTCCAAATGACCACGAAACTGCACATCACTCGATATGTCGACACCGAGGATTCCAATATTGGCTGAAGAAACAAGAGGAGTGCCTTGAAACTAAGGAGATACGACAAAGGGGTTCTTTTAGCGGTAAACGCGCAAACTTGTGTCTTCTGGGATTGAACTGGACTAGATTTAGTCGCCCCAATCCGAGAGTTTGTTCAGCAAAGACTTGACTTCAGACACAAGTTTGTCCCGGTACTCGGCGACGTTTTCACGAGAAATATCTGCACGGCCGGTATATAAGGCATCATCAGCTGTCGTCTGCATAGCAATGAATGTTTGTTGCAACATATCATTGATATGCAGGAGAAACAGCGTTGGCAATAGCGGCAGCCTTGTGGAACACCAGCGTTGATAGGTTTGTAATCAGAGCATGCACCGTCTACTACGACCTTGATGCTCCGATCAGCAAGGAAACTGGTGATCCAATTGCACAATTCTCGGAAGCCCATAGGAAGGGAGCTTCGAAAGTAGCGCTTTGTGCCAGACCCGATTGAAGGCCTTCGCTATGTCTAAACTAACGGCCAATGCCTTCCCCTTGGACTCTACTGCTTCCGCCCATCTATGAGTCAGGTAGAACAGAAGATCACCAGCTGATCGACCCCGACGAAAACCGTATTGGCGGTCACTAATCAGCTGGTGATCCTCAAGGTACCTCATGAGCTGGCAGTTTATAATAGACTCCATTATTTTGGACAACAAGGAGGTGATGGCGATAGGCCTGTAGTTGGACGGGTCTGAGCGGTCGCCTTTTTTAGGGATCGGGTGGACTAAAGCCGTCTTCCATGAATTTGGGACTACGCCTTGGGAGTAGGAGTACCGGAAAAGACGCGTTAAAACCGAGGCCAACTCCTGAGCACACGTCTTCAGCACAATGGGAGGGACTCCATCAGGCCCACTCGACTTGCTGACGTCCAGGGAGAGGAGTGCTTTGCGAACCGACCGCTGTGTAAACCGCACGTCCGGCATGGAGCACTCACACCGGATAGTCGGCGGTGTGTTCCGTCATTCAGAGTCGAGTTGGACGCAAAGAGAGCCTAACAGATCGGCTTCCTTTGCGGCATGGGCCAGTGAGTCGTCCTTTGTGCAGAGATAGAGATGGCTGACAGAAGTTCCTTGGACAGCCTTGGCGAGACCAGAATGCACGGGTTCGAAGGAAGGTGGACTAGCTTCTCGCCAATTCTGCCGATGTGCTCAGACCTTGCCTTGGCAATGATTCTTTCGAAGGACCTGGAGGCGGAATTATACTTTTTAAGAGCGCTGGTGTTTACATCCCAGACGTTGATGCGTCAGCCCAGGCCCGGTAGCACTCCTGCTTATAGCGTGATGCTATTTTACAGGAGCGACCAAACCATGGCTGGAATCTGCCTCCGATGGGCACCACAGAGGATGGAATAAAAAGTTCCAAGCCCTGAAGTACCACATCAGCAACAGAATCAGCACCAACGCTGGGATCTTCGGCGAGAAGCAAACCCGCCCCAAGGATAGGATGCAAAAGAACGCATCCGTCCCAATCGGCCGACCTATAGTGCCAACACGGCGGTAGCCTGCAGAATGCAACCGCGACGTTAGTGAGTGGCACCACTCCGGACAAGACAATGGTCCGACGACCCAAGGAGCGTAGACGGAAATCTGATATCCGTCCGGATGAGAGGTCAGCAGAAGGTCCAACAGGGAAGGTTCATGATCTTCATCTGGAACCGCGTAGGCGAAGTAACCAGCTGTGTAAGACCATATGCCAAAGCAAAGTCATAAACAGATCTCCCGCATGATCGGTTGAACGTGAACCGAGCCATTCGGCGTGGTGGGCGTTAAAATCGCAAGGATCACGATCTCTGCGAATGGGATCTGCTGTAACAAGGAATCTGTAGCCATTTGGACGTGGTCGATGAGTCGGTCTGTTTCGGCATTACCACTATGGGACCTATAGAGGCACCCAGACGCGGGATGGTCGTCGCTGTCACGCCATACGATGGACAGGTGCGTACCTTCAAGACGGCCAAGGTCGAAAACAGATATCCTCTGACGTATACGCAAACTCCAGCCCGGGCACAAAGGAGTGTTCTAATTTGTACCCTGGTAGGAGAGATAATGATGTATCAGCCGAGAGGACACATGGGTCTCGGTTAAAAGAAAGGCTGGCTTCGCCGTCTATAGATGGAAGTGGACAGCGTTAAGGTTGGAATGAAGTCCCTTGATGTTGCAAAATTCACGGATGCGTGACAGGGTCGCTTGGTCTTATTGCTCCACTTGCCCTGAGCAGTATTAGTCGCGAGAGGAATTTTGCCCCCCAGAATACATGGGCAGCCTGAGCACCCACGCTCAGGAGGAGTAGTTTGGTAGATGCTCAGCGAGGATTCTCCAGGGTGCTGGTACCTCCTGGGGTAGTCTTTCGTTTAATTCCGCTACCATGTTGATGGGGAGTTGAAAGGTATTAATTTTTCCAAGTATTTTTATTTTTATCGATTTAAATGAAACAAATAGTAAATATTAGCGAGAGCTCATCTCAATACATCATTGAAAACAAATTAGTTTGGGTATAGTGAGATTAGTGCATAAACGTAGACAAACAAACAAAAAATCTGTTTACGGTTTTATTTTAAGTATGGATCTGATGACAGTATTAAATTATGTGATTTAGAGAATCGATCACGAAAATGAATGGTGAAAATAAAAAGTAATTTAAGAATTAGGATACTATTAACTATACTAAAACCTTTTCTATTTGCTTCAAATATCGTAACAAATTTTTCATACGTGTACGCCCGTCGTATAACCCAAAAACAATTATGGTCTTTGTCATCGCAATTTCACTGAACCATATGAGTGTAGCTGACACATTATTAAATCCTATAGAATTGCTCGTACCATAAGATTGCAAGTCCATGATAATTCCAACAAAACCTGCAACACCAAAAATCCCGTTAACTAGTTAATATTAAACTTGTTCTCAATTTCTGTGGACCAGCATGTAGTACCGGTGTAAGAATATCCACTACCCTATATGATACCGTCGGTGTCATAAGAGACGACAGAAGGAAATAAAACAGGAGATGGGCAGCAGCATCTTCCTGATAACTATCACTCAAAATAATAAAAAACTGCAGTTGCTAAACCACCTGCCAAGCATGGCAACTATAGTGAATTTCCCCCATATACCTACCCCTATGGGGTAGGTCTATATTCAGCTGTGGACTTTTGATAGGCTATGATAATAATGATGATGAATCAAGGTCACCGATATAGCCTTACATAGGTATTTAATTTAAGCAATTAGATGCGCTTAGCCGAAAGTTGGGCTATTTTCTGCGCCTTGGGAGAGGCCTGACAGATGTCTGACCAGCAGTGGACTGCAGGTTAACTTATTTTTTATTTTTTTATTTTATCTTTTAATTTACAACGTTATTAATTATAGGATCCTAAGCAGATGGTAGCTTGGGATCCTATAATTAATAACATTATATCCAAACCAAGCATATCACTGGAAGACTTTAAGATACTGTAAGCTCGTTCTGTGTAGATCGGAACAAAATTAATATTCAATAACTTAAGGTAGCGGATATGAGATCGGGACGTCAAAATCTCAACCCCCAGACATAGGGTGCTGTAACGCGCCTCAAAATGTTAACGTTATGTTAACGGAATTAAAAGTTAAAATTTAACACGATAAAATCCGTAATATTAGTTTTATTTAATTTGTAGTATTCGCGTAAATATAAGAAATCATTAGTCTCCAGAGGTGACAACGCATTTTTAGGCCTCTTTGTTTGAAGTCACCGGAGGTGTCCACGGACTGCAGTAGCCACTTACTACCAGGTGGTCAGTAAGTTCGTTTGTCACCTCAGTTTTATAAAAGAAAAGCGTTACTCCACAAATGTTCACCGCAGGACATGAGCCTCTTTCGTTGCAGAGGTACACTTGGCAGGCAGATTGACGATCGCAGTACCAGATGTTTCGTATCTTTGACGCTGTTGCCCGTCGCCGGTCTGAGTTTTTTAGGTCTACTTTAAATAAGATAATTATACCACCATATATCGGAAACCATATGTACATATATCGGATATTTCTGGCATTTCCCATTGTCGCCTGTTACTTCACCCACGGAACGAAATGAGGTAATGTTTTAAAGTCAACTTAGTCCGCAAGCAAACGACCCAACCCACAAACTGGCCAATTAATGATCTAGAGCTCTTTTTTCAATTTATTTTCAAGAATGAATAGGACTTGCCGCAAGATAAATGCTTTTATCTTTCCAATCTGAATAACTTTATATTTTTGTTGATTGAAACATTTCTGCACAACACCGTTTGATTATGATATTATAATGACACTTACTGAGGCCTGTGAAAAGAAGCCAGCTATATAAAACTCCTGAGTTAGATTCGAGCAACGTAAAATTGCCAAGCGGTTTCAAATCTATAGCAGCGACACCGTGAAAACGGATAAACGTAACGCCGTATATAAAGACCTGCCCACTAAACATGACTCTTCTTCGTGAGCCATTTTTAAATTTAGCTTAATACACTTTTTGTGACAATTTTCTTAATCCAATTTATAATTAATTAATACGACATTGATTTTGATTATTTGTTACTAATAAAATTGTGTTGAAAGGAATTTAAATATATATATAATATACGTCCTCTGTTTAAACGTAGTGATCATAACACACTTTGTCTCTGTTACGAGTCGATTTGTCGCAGTAATGTCAGGTCTGAAATGGCTGTACATGGAATGTGATCGATTTAAAAAACGGTAATGCCCACCTTTAAAGGTGTTTTCACACATTTCCGAGACATCAATTTCGAGTCAGCGTATTTGATATTCCGCCAATCAAGGCGATATTTTTTTTAATAAGGAAAGCTTTTAACGCTGTATACATTACAAATACTCGCGTTATTTACTCCAAGTAAGTTCAAAATGCTTGTGTAGAAAAGAAGTGATTAATCACAGCAGTCGAATGACGGATTCGAACCCACGACATTTAAGTTACGGACTACGAAACGACATTTAAGTTACGGACTACGAAACGACATTTAAGTTACGGACTACGAAACAATCGGGGTTGTCTTAACCATAAGGCTACTGTCACTTCTGTCTATTTTTTTATTTTATCGATACTTTATTTAATCTTGTTCGGCTTGGTAGCTTGACTTGGATTTTTATGGTGGAAAAGCACAGTCCACTTGATGGTAAGTGGATGATGTGACCCATTGACATCTAAATCTATCCACCTATTAGTTTGTCACCCTGAGGACTAATATAGAATGATTTGTTTTGTAAAAGGGTCTCTGGTTCTCTACACCACCATATGAAACAGCAGCTGCTATTTTACGCTGGTATTCTTTGAGAGCGTGGTCCATCCCCGGTCGATCCATGGGTGCTACAACCATAATATGGCTGCGCAGTCGCTTTACCACGAATTAATAATGATCGTACAATAAAGGATTATCGTATTGGATTTTCTTTTATACGCACAGAGTATTTTTTGATATATAAATTTCATGTAACAAGAGGTTAATGCTACCCAGGGTCATTAGAACTAACTCTATATCGTGAAATGTGTATTTTCATGAAAAAGGGTCAGTAGTTTATCGTTAATTCCCGGACAAACAGACGAAAGACGGACAAAAATTCTAAATATCACTAATCTGGCTTCATTATCCTTTACATAGCCACTTAGACTTGTTCTTTACAGAAAATTTTAGCAATTAGCACTACCTTTCAACCATAAAACAACCATAAAAAAACATGTAAATATAAAAATGTTGATTTTGATAGAACCAATAAAAAAACACACAGTTTTAATGATGCAACAATTAGATTCTTATCAGATGTCGATAATTAATGTTGAATGTAAATTAGTATATGGTACTGCGTAATTTCGAAACGTAATTCTCTATTCAGGTTTTTTTTTTGTTTTTAATCCATTTTAATGATAATGTTCTTATATGCATAAAGTATGAGTAATCAGTTTCAGTCGATATTCTAATACATGAAGGTCTTGTATGGTGTAAAAAAAAGACCTGTACAAAGATCATCGATAAATCTGCGTTCGTAATCGATGGTGCATTCGCTTTGTACTGCGAATTTCACGCTTGTGTGGATGCGCTCCACATACTCTAAAACAGCTCGGCCTGTTACGCGCATTGCGAATTCCTACACAATTATCAATCACAGCTATTAGTAAGTTGTTTAAGAGTTCAATTTAACTTTTTGTATGATATATTGCTAGATTTTATCTGAAAATGTAAATGATTACCTTTCTTTGTTGTTGAATACGGAATAAGCGCTCATTAACAACAAAGAAATTGTAAATTACAACTTTAATTATTTGTGAGGTAACTTGCATGATTAAATAATAAAGAAATATTTGGAGATCAAGAAGTCCGCCAACATAAATTGGGCCAGTGCGGTGGACTTGTCCAATAACTCTTTTAGAAATGACGTCTGTCTTTTTTTCCTGAAACGGATTTCACATAACAATTTTTATACAAATGCTATCCTTTTCCTCACTCTGGCATTACAGCCCGAATTATATTTTCATTCGAAAACGACGGACAAATTTCATAGGCTGGTAATAAATTACGGCATCACCAGTGTATCAGCTCTGTATTCACCAACCCGACTACCTAATGTTTTGGCCAACTATTACAACAACTATTACAACTTCAGTTGACAAATTTTTGAAATGATAAGCCTTTTCGAAAATTCATTAAGCAATAGTTAGAGGTTGCTAAAGGAGAAGATAAAGATTAAAATAAATAAAATATCTACGAGAATTAAAGGTTCTCAGGGTAATAATATAAGGAGAACCGGAGAATTTTAAAATATTATTTATAAAGCAAAATTTTTTATTTTATTTTTTTTTTACCTTTAACTTTCAATTATTTTACATTTATATTTTCTGAGTAATCGTTAATTTTTTTTTCAGATCTATTCATTATAAGTGGTCTCATCGTATACATCAATTATTATCCGAAATCTGCGCTTTTGAATACGACTAGATTTTATATATTTTTATTGGAGATATTACATTCACGGTCACAATTCTTTTCCTAGGAGCATATTTTGGACGGCAGCGTATGAATCTTCTTTAAATACGTTACTTGTATAAGCAAGGTTTCTTATTCTTATAACTCATTATTAGGCTGAATTTTTACTTGACCTAATATTTAAAAAAATTTAGATAAATGTGAAATATAACTGTGCCCAAAATCTGAATGAAAATTTAAGAAGATGGTAATAGCATCAATCATAACAAGCAACTGTGCACTAATTATTTTAGAGTTATTCTTTTTGTAAAAATAATAAAATTTCACACTGAAAACGGTAAATAGATTTAGAATTTCATGTTTCTTGGAGTATTTTTCACATAATATGTTATGCATTTTCTTTGTTTTCAGAACTAGTTATATCGTATACTACGTGCGTTTGCTTGGCACATTTTATATTGTTTTTTCTCGAGGTGCAGACAATGTGCACTGTTTTGATTGTGCATGCAGCTTTGCAGTGGATTAACAGAGAAATAGCAGGATTGCATACTTCAGCGGATACAAATCGTTTGTAGTTTTTATTGTATTTTTTTTTTCAACTTAATTAGGCAATTCGGTGTATAATAAAAAAAATCCTGTATATAAAAAACACAATCTTCTTTGCATGAATTTATTTTAAACTCTACACATTTTGAGTGCCTAGTAGTATCTAAATTGATGTTTGCGTAGAATATGCGAGATTAAAGCTTATAAAATAATTCTTTTTAAAATTAAAAGCCTGAAGATGAAATGGAGGTGTCTGAGTTACGATGAAATTAGGCATTCAACAAATCAGTCAGTCGTAGTGAGTATGGGTGCTGTAAAGTACTTGAAATATCGGAAATTAAAAGAGTAAACAAGTAAGTGTACCCTTACTTTAATATTATGAAGCGTATAAAATGTCTTTTGTTTGTCCTTCTTTCACGCTGCAACGGAGCAACGGATTGATCTGAATTTTCGCATATAAACACAGGCTTTTATATCGGATAAACTTCAATTTCTCAATAGAAAAATTTAAAAAATACGTAGGAACTACCCAGATGGCGCCACTGAGTACTGGTCTTTCCAAAAAAAGGATATTATTTTTTGTGTTGTGATAGCAGAGAGAGAGAGAGAGAGTGAACACCTGTAAATGAAAACTTTCATGCGAAGTAGTCTCTCTTCTATTGAAATGTAGTATTCTCCAGTAATTATAGTAGTAGTAGTAGTGTTTGGCAAGAAACAGGGTATAATTACCTCCCTGTCTTCTCCAAAAAATAGTTTGAAAACATGAATTGAACTTTCGCATAGTGTTTAAGAACTGCAGAGATTCATCTATATCAAATATGAAGAGAGTTTTTTCTGGTTTACCAAGTAGCCCGGAGAAACTTTATCGTTGCAACAGCACATGCCAAGTGTTTCGTTAAAACACATAATAAAGAAACCGTACCGTACAGAGGCAAAGCTTCATACGAGTACAACAGCGCTATGATAGGTACACTACTACAAGTGCTTAAACTCAGGGTGATGTAAAGAATAATAAGTGTCAAATTTTGTTTTTTAAAGAATTACTCGTGTTCAATGAAATATTTAAAAGTGTAAATGTGGTTTAATTTTGACGGCCTGTGGCGCAGCGGCTTAGCAATGAGTTGCAGCGCTAAGGGCTGCGGTTCGAATCGCACGGAACAAGTATTTGTATGGCCTACAAATAATTGTTGTGGGTCTGGGTGTTTGTCCTTGTTAAATCTATGTATGTAAACTGCCTCCGCGATACATGAGAAAATCCTAATGTAGAGGTAACGTTTTTATTTAAAAAGAAAATGAAGAAAAAATAAGAAAATATTCTTGTTTGTAGGAACAATAATAGAATAAATATAAATATATAATTCTTTAACTATCCTAAAGACTCCACTAGGTAAGTAACTTGACTATAATTTATTATTTTATGTAGGGATACCTCATACATATATGTACATAGGTATATTATATGAGGTATCAATTAACATTGAAAGAAAACGTAGTACGTAGTACCTAATAGTTATTTTTATAATGTTTATAATTTAATAATTACGTTTATAAGTTAAATACATAGGTTCTTGTTTTTTTATTATTTTAGACGACAAGAGCGGTTAAAAGCTGTCGGACGAAAAGAGCTCCTTTCAAAACTTTTGATTATAAAATTGTGAGGGTCACTTGAAAAATCCTGTATTAAATTTAAAAAGGACTTTAAGAATTTAAGAAATGCTTTCCAACGCTCAACTTGCCGAAAATGAAGGTGCTTGTTCGAGTTCCAGTCAATGTGAGAATGTATCGGAAATAAATGTATCAATTGCTTGAGCAAAAATTTCATGAATATTTTGATTTCGAAAGAAACATTGTAAATATTGGTAATGAAATATTAAAACGCAAAATTGTATATTTGTTATGCCATGTGAGTGCTTTCCAATAGATTATTAAAAAAACGACATTAGATTTAGAATTTACCATTTAATTAGGCAACAAATTTTGAAGAACAAAATTATACAAATAAAATATTTAGAATAAAAATAGTTTGTAAAAAATATTCTACATTAATTATTATAATAAAAGCTGATAAACGCTTTGTTATTTAATGTTATCCTCCTGTGCCAACCCTATAAAAATATTAAAATTTTGACAGCTCCTTATAAGCTTTGCCTCTGTGTGGTTACAGTTACAAATATCGTGTTTAATTGAAAATGGTTCTGCGTCGGAAACGTAATTAAATTTTTAAGTACTGCAGCATTGAGCATAGGGAAGAGTTTGCTAGTTTTTTAATCCGTTGGGCTATGTCGGCTACTTTGGTTCTACTGCGGATATCCTCCTTTCTAAGTTTATCACGCAATGAAACCCCGAGCATAGCCCTCTTCATAGCTTGCAGAGCAACCTTAAGCGTCGTCATACGGCCAGCAGTGAAGGACCACGTCCCAGATCCATAAGTCATCACTGGCATCACGCACTGGTTGTATAATCTCGTTTTCAGGTTTTGAGGTATACCTGACGAGAAGATGTATCGTAATTTCCCGAACGCTGCCCAGCCGAGTTAAATCCGTCGATTGACCTCTCGGTTGAAGCTGGACTTACCTAGTCGGACTATTATTCCCATGTAAATATACTCGTCGACAACTTCGAGCTTATTGCTCCCAGCAACTACTAGCATATGCATGACATGGACATTACACATGATCTTTGTTTTGTCCATGTTCATCTACTATCTATTTTGCCATAAGGACTATATCGTCGGCAAATCAAAGATGAGTGATGTACTCACCATTGATGTTAATACCATATCCTTTCCAGTCCAGTAGCTTGAAAACGTCTTCCAATGCAGCGGTGAAGAATTTCGGGGATATAACGTCACCCTGTCTTACACCTCTCTGCAGTTGAATAGGTTTTGTAGCCTGGTTCTGTACCCGGACAGCCATCGTAGCCCTACTGTACAAAAACTTCAGCACTTCGATATACCGACAGTCAACTTGGCACCGATGAAAGGACTGTAGCACCGCCCAAATTTCGACGGAATGAAAGGCTTTCTCATAGTCCACATACGCAAGGCAAAGTGGCAGATTGTACTCTTCGGTCTTCTGTTCAATTTGCCAAAGACTGTGTATGTGGTCTATGGTGCTAAAGCCTTTTCGGAAACCGGCTTGTTCGGGAGGCTGGAAGTCGTCGAGTCTGCGTGCGAGACGATTCGTAATGACTCTCGAAAACAGCACGTAGACGCGGCTCAGAAGGGAAATCGGTCTGTAGTTCTTCAAGAGAGCGTTGTCGCCTTTCTTGAAGAGCAAGACCACCGCACTTCTGCTCCACGCCTTCGGTGTAGTGCCACCATGTAGGACGGAATTAAAGAGCTTCTGAAGGACTTCAAGTACCGGTTTTCCACCCGCTTTCAGAAGATAGCATACAGGCAACTGAACAGACAGATCTCCAAATGCATGCGGCGGGACTTGCGCAACTTCAATACAGCTCGTATTGAAGAAGCGATCGAGCGGAACCAGGGCTCCAAAGTCTTTGCCAGAGATCTGTCTGCCAGAAAGAGCCAACTGTCGAAGCTGAAGACCGAGTGTGGCAGCGTCGTTTCCGGAACACCTGAGATTTTGAGTGAGATTGAGAGGTTCTATGGGCAGCTGTACATATCATCGTTGGAGCCACACGCAAGTGTGGTAACGATCAGAGCAGTCTTATCCGACACTATTCCGATGATATCCCGGACGTCATATCGTCCGGATATCATCGGAATAGTGTCGGATAAGACTTGCTCTTGGATCGTTACTCACACTTGCGTGTGGCTAAAACGATGACGTGTACAGCTGCCCATAGAACCTCTCAATCTCACTCAAAATCTCAGGTGTTCCGGAAACGATAATGCAAATCTCTGGCAAAGACCTTGGAGCCCTGGTTCCGCTCGATCGCTTCTTCAATATAAGCTGTATTGCTAGTCCCGCCGCATGCATTTGGAGATCTGTCTGTTCAGTTGCCTGTATGCTGTCAATTCTGCTGAAGACTGCAGCTTCATCTCCCGTCTAAGGGTGATCGTAGAGTTTTTGTGTTCTTCTGCGGTAGGTCTTGCAGAACTTAGCTCCGACCGCATGTACGGTTTCCACGAGCTTGTCATTCATATCGTCCACTGCATTGCAGTCTTCTAGGTACTGAAAACGGTTTTGTAACTCGAGCTGAAAGGTTTTGGGACTTTGGATTAGAGCACGAGGGGAACGGAGCGCTGACTTCATTAGACGAGAACTCCGCAACTTAACGTTTAGGTTCAGTGTGCCTCTAACCATTCGGTGATCCCTACAAGTTATCACCCTCGCAATTACTGAGAGATCACTGAACAGTTGCCGTCTTGTCGTCATAATGAAGTCAATCTCATTTTTTGTCGAACCGTCGGGGCTTGACCAGGTCCACTTCCAGTGGGGCCTCTTCTGGATGAAAGAGTTCATCATAAAGTGTCCCTCTTTCTCCATGAAGTCGCCCAGCTGCTGGGCCCTTGGTTTCCGTTGCCATGTTCCAAATTTCCCTACCTTCAGCTCACTGTTCTTTCGTGTGCCTAGTTTTGCATTGAAATCTCCCATTTACACCGTATAGTGGGTTTTGGAGTAATGCATGGCTTCAGAGATATCCTCATACTATTCCTCCACCTCCTCATCGGGATGTGCCGAGATCGGTGCGTAAACCTGTATGACCTTCAACGAATACCGTTTGGTGATTCTGAGTATAAGGTACGCAACCCTCGTCAACACACTCACAATCTTTACAACGTTGTTAACCAGAGACTTGTGGACGATAAATCCGACACTTCCTTGGGACAGATGGTCGCCTTCCCGGTGATATAACAAGTTGCCAGATTCGAGGATTACCGTGTCCTCCCCCTCTTTTCGGACCTCAGATAATCCTTTAATATCCCAGCGCAACTTGTCTATCTCTTTTTCCAACTCCAGGATTTTCTCGTTAGTCTTCAGAGTGCGTGCGTTGTATGTTGCCAGGTCGAGTCGTCTTAAGTGGCAACCGCACCTCCACCGGAGATTCTGAACACCCCCTGCCCCGCCGTTACCATAGTCGCCACCGTAGCCAGAAATAGCGGGGCCGCTGGGGACTGGGGGCCGTCTCTTCGTACCTTTTGCATCAAGGGGGGATTTTTGCCATAGTTGGCACGCTTGGCGAGCGGGTTGGCAATCGCAGTTTTTTTATTGTATTATTGCTGTTATCAGGAAGATGCTGCTGCCCATCTCCTGTTTTTTTTTCCACTGTCGCCTCTTACGACACCCACGGGAAGATATGGGGTAACGGATATTCTTAACCGCACCTACACGGCTATTTTACAATTAGCTTTTACATTTTTGTGTTCTATACGTCATAATACTGTAGTTTCCTGATTGTGTCTTATAGTAAACACAGTCTAAAGGCTTTGAAATTTCACAAAATATACCCAAAACATCTTCTCAAATGAGATAAATTATATGATAATAACTACTTATATATTATATACTTATTAAATTATGACTCATTATTTACTTTCGAATCTCGAAAGATTGGGATATTTGGAAATCAGTCCCAAAATTCCACACATTAAATAAAAGTAAAAATCATCACATATTACTATGTAAACGGGCCGTACTGCAATGGTCGATATACTGAGAGTCAACCCGCTTAAAATGTCCAGAGTTCCATTGTAATAGGGTCGCCAGCCAGGTACACGTGTTTGGGATTACAGTCATAAGGTCTATGTCAACAATCGTAGCCGATTAATTACGATCGTTAAGCCTGACGAAGAAGCTTATTAATTAACTACTATATTAATTATACTAATTATATTTAATACTTTTAGAACATAGAAGCAGTTTTTTATTATTATGAGTTGTTATCAATATCCCATACCCTATATCATCCTGCAGAGGGAAACAAGCAGTATCTTCCTAAAACTGTTGTGTTTCGTATGGTGAGTGTAGAGAACCGGAGACCATTTTTACTGGAAAAGAGGCATTCTATCTTAGTCCTCACGGCTGACAATGCATCTGCATTTAAATTCGCAAACGAAGATAGATGTAGATGTCTATGTGCCACAGCAACCACTTAGCATCAGGTGGATTGTGTGCTCGTTTGTCACGCTTATTCTATAAAAACAACCAAAAGATAAAAGATAAAACTGCGGGTGCCAAATGCCGTGGTAGCTTTGGCAAGTTACCCCTCCACCCCTAGGAGGCATTCTATGAGGGAGGCATATGTTCAGCAGTGGACTTTTGATAAGATTTAACGGTATTGTATTTGTATAACCAAATTAGTATTCATAAATTCATTGTTTCATTATCAGTTGAATATAACTTTCACATAAATCTTCATGCATGCATATATATTACTGCCCTATTTATATTTTGCATTTGGAAGAAAACTAATTTTACGGATTTTATCGCATTAAACACCTCAGTCCCCCACGTGTACATGGGCGCTGGAAAGTGCCCGAAACGTCGGGAATTAAAAAAGTTAAAATTAAACGCGATAAAATCCGTAAAATTTGTTTTGTCCATGTGTAGTATTCGCGTAAATATAAGAAATCATTATTTTGCACTTGTGATAATATTTACCTGTTGAGCATAATTTTAATAACAAATTGTAACTGGCTATAAATAAGTACGTTGTTGGAGCTGCAAATATTAGGAAAATCATAAAGCCGTTTTCATCATTAAAATCTCTCACCACGCAGCATAACCGGACGTAAGAATTAGAAATATCACGTAGAGATCTTCTAGCTGCAAAATATTGGATTTGAGGGAAAACAAAGTAAAGTTACGCAAAGTGTAATTTAATTTTAAAACTTTTTCTTACTACTAGAGTAAAAATAATAAAATAATTTCACATTCTGTAGTCGGTGCTAAGACATAGTGTATAGGAGAATAAAAACTTTTTTGAAGTCTACATTAACTTTTTATCAAAACTTATTTTTTACCATTTGGAGTGGACTAAGAAATATCACAATCTAAGTGTCGTAAAAGTTAAGTACATTAAAACTTTTACCAATTATACATGCACGTGTTGATGACTATCGATACGTTTATGGATTAACACTTTAAACATCAAAACACGTTATATGGTACTTATTTAGTTTTAAATTAGAAATCGAACAAGACAAAATTAAACGGAAATTATTATACAAACTGTTTAGTTTCTGGATGTCCATGAGCTCTCCAAGGCGGTTGTTTATTTGTTTAAACGCAGACCGTAGTCGAATAACAAAACAAGCAACCTGCATAAGAAGAAGCAGAGCCATATTGTTCTCGACATAATACAATCCATACATGAATAATATTATCGCTGTAACAATTTAAATTTCTTAGTATCCACAGAATAAATACTTCAAAACGTTTTATTTGTAACCAACGCACTTTCTTTTATTGATGAATAAGTATATAATCCAAAATTCATAAGCTGACTTATATATGAAGTAACTAAAATACCAATCACTCCAGCGCTTAAGATTTTGTCATTAAACTGTTGCGTAAGATCACACCTCATGTCTTTGTTCACCTGAAATATTTAAAGCTTATTAAAAAAATGTTTTTCTTGAAATTTGTGTGACAACCGACCTTACAGTTGATAAGTGGCTACCACAGCCCATGCACACCTGCATCCAACTTTCTACAAAGAAGGCACAGAGTTCCTCACAGCCTGTAAATATTCTGGTCCTCATACCCTTCAAACCAGAAAACAACAGTGTTACTTAGTGACAGAAATAGAAAACCATGGCTCCAACCCAAACGGACTCCTAGGCAAAAAATGAGTCCTATACCTATACTGTCGGTAGATGTACGAATTACTTTGTACTAAGTTCGTAATCGGATGATTAATTTATAAAAACTAGCTGTGTCTGCGATATTATATGCGCCAACATGTATCATCTGCACATCCTACTAATACGCATATACATATACAAAGGAATCTCTGTTATGTATTAGGTGCTATAACTTCCTAACAGGCCTAAATGTAATAAAACACACGTAATCGAGCAGCGTAGCGAACATATTGCTCCATAACTCTCTTAGAAATAAGAGAAAGCCCGTGCCCAACAGTGGGACGTATGTAGGCTATAACCTTACTTTTTTTAAAATATACGTTTAATAAAATCGTCTTACATAAATGGAGATAAAATTATATTTAAATCTAAAGATCCGTTGAATCAATATAGATGAAGTAAATTAGTTTAAAGCTAGTAGCACAAAAATCTAAATAATATTCATTATATTTCTGTGGTTGCTGTATTCCTTGAAGGTTATCTGGTAGGTTTGACTAAAAACTCGCTGAAGTTGACAAAAATTGCGGTGCCAAAAGAAAAGTATCTGCATTCGTCAAAAATATTGTCGACCTTTTTTAGTTTCTTCTTTTAGTTGTTATTCCTTACAGTAATGCTTTCCTTTATATAAAACTGGACATACATTTTAGAGAACCGGAGACCCTTTTTATTGGAAAAGAGGCATTCCATCTTAGTTTTCATGGTTGACAATGCATCTGCCGGCATCGGCCACAGGAACCACTTATGACTGTGTGCTCGCTTGTCACACTTATCCTATAAAAAATATATTCATCAGAGATTAGTGTATTAGGTAACACGCGATAGAGCCACATAAAGCTATCCGTGTGTTAATCAGATGATACTGAAATCTACACCAATCACACTCAGTATCTGCCCCAGCGTCCTTTTTTTTTATAGGAGAGGCGGCAAACGAGCATGCGGCTTACCTGATGGTAAGTGACTACCGCCGCCCATGAACAACCGCAACACCAGAGGAATTGCAGATGCGTTGCCGGCCTTTTAGAAAGTAGTAGGCTCTTTTCTTGAAGGTCCCTAAGTCGTATCAGTCCGGAAAAATCGCTGGTGGTAATCGATTCTACAAGGAAATTGTGCGAGGAAGAAAACTTCTTCTAAATCGCACAGTGGTGGACCGCCAATCATCCAGGTGGTATGGATGGTATCGCTAGTTTTGTCGCAATGTGCGATCGTGAAATTGAGCGGCTGGAATTGGTCGAACAATTCCTCAGAGCACTCCCGTGGTACATGTGATAAAATACGCAAAGAGATGCAACATCTCTACGCAGTGGCAGTGAGTCAAGCCGATCGGAAAGAACTCGGTCGTCGACGATTCGAACCGCACTGCATTGAATGCGGTCAAGTGGAAGGAGCTGGCACTGGGGAGCCCCTGCCCAGAGATGGAAACAGTATTCCATGTGGGGCCGAACCTGCGCCTTGTAAAGTTGCAAGCGGTGTACCGGCATGAAATACTGTCCCGCTCTGCTGAGCACGCCAAGCTTCTTAGAGGCCAATTTGGCCTTCTCTTCCAAATGACCACGAAACTGCACATCACTCGATATGTCGACACCGAGGATTCCAATATTGGCTGAAGAAACAAGGGGAGTGCCTTGAAACTAAGGAGATACGACAAAGGGGTTCTTTTTAGCGGTAAACGCGCAAACTTGTGTCTTCTGGGGATTGAACTGGACTAGATTTAGTCGCCCCCAATCCGAGAGTTTGTTCAGCAAAGACTTGACTTCAGACACAAGTTTGTCCCGGTACTCGGCGACGTTTTCACGAGAAATATCTGCACGGCCGGTATATAAGGCATCATCAGTGCTGTCGTCTGCATAGCAATGAATGTTACCAGGTTGCAACATATCATTGATATGCAGGAGAAACAGCGTTGGCAATAGCGCGCAGCCTTGTGGAACACCAGCGTTGATAGGCTTGTAATCAGAGCATGCACCGTCTACTACGACCTTGATGCTCCGATCAGCAAGGAAACTGGTGATCCAATTGCACAATTTCTCGGGAAGCCCATAGGAAGGGAGCTTCGAAAGAAGCGCTTTGTGCCAGACCCGATTGAAGGCCTTCGCTATGTCTAAACTAACGGCCAATGCCTTCCCCTTGGACTCTACTGCTTCCGCCCATCTATGAGTCAGGTAGAACAGAAGATCACCAGCTGATCGACCCCGACGAAAACCGTATTGGCGGTCACTAATCAGCTGGTGATCCTCAAGGTACCTCATGAGCTGGCAGTTTATAATAGACTCCATTATTTTGGACAACAAGGAGGTGATGGCGATAGGCCTGTAGTTGGACGGGTCTGAGCGGTCGCCTTTTTTAGGGATCGGGTGGACTAAAGCCGTCTTCCATGAATTTGGGACTACGCCTTGGGAGTAGGAGTACCGGAAAAGACGCGTTAAAACCGAGGCCAACTCCTGAGCACACGTCTTCAGCACAATGGGAGGGACTCCATCAGGCCCACTCGACTTGCTGACGTCCAGGGAGAGGAGTGCTTTGCGAACCGACCGCTGTGTAAACCGCACGTCCGGCATGGAGCACTCACACCGCGGGATAGTCGGCGGTGTGTTCCCGCCGTCATTCAGAGTCGAGTTGGACGCAAAGAGAGAGCCTAACAGATCGGCTTTCTCCTTTGCGGCATGGGCCAGTGAGTCGTCCTTTTTGTGCAGAGATGGTAGAGATGGCTGACAGAAGTTCCCTTGGACAGCCTTGGCGAGAGACCAGAATGCACGGGTTCCCGAAGGAAGGTGGACTAGCTTCTCGCCAATTCTGCCGATGTGCTCAGACCTTGCCTTGGCAATGATTCTTTCGAAGGACCTGGAGGCGGAATTATACTTCTTTTTAAGAGCGCTGGTGTTTACATCCCGAGGCGTTGATGCGTCAGCCCAGGCCCGGTAGCACTCCTGCTTATAGCGTGATGCTATTTTACAGGACGACCAAACCATGGCTGGAATCTGCTCCGATGGGCACCAGAGGATGGAATAAAAGTTCCAAGCCCTGAAGTACCACATCAGCAACAGAATCAGCACCAACGCTGGGATCTTCCGGCGAAGCAAACCCGCCCCAAGGATGGGATGCAAAAAGAACGCATCCCGTCCCAATCGGCCGACCTATAGTGCCAAACACGGCGGTAGCCTGCAGAATGCAACCGCGACGTTAGTGTGGTGGCACCACTCCGGACAAGACAATGGTCCGACGAGCCTAAAGGCGTAGACGGAAATCTGATATCCGTCCGGATGAGAGGTCAGCAGAAGGTCCAACAGGAAGGTTCATGATCTTCCACATCTGGAATCCGCGTAGGCGAAGTAACCAGCTGTAAGACCATATGCCAAAGCAAAGTCATAAACAGATCTCCCCGCATGATCGGTTGAACGTGAACCGAGCCATTCGGCGTGGTGGGCGTTAAAATCGCCAAGGATCACGATCTCTGCGAATGGGATCTGCTGTAACAAGGAATCTGTAGCCATTTGGACGTGGTCGATGAGTCGGTCTGTTTCGGCATTACCACTATGGGACCTATAGAGGCACCCGTAGACGCGGGGATGGTCGTCGCTGTCTACGCCATACGATGGACAGGTGCGTACCTTCAAGACGGCCAAGGCGTCGAAAACAGATGTCCTCTCTGACGTATACGCAAACTCCAGCCCGGGGCACAAAGGAGTGTTCTAATTTGTACCCCTGGTAGGAGAGATATGAAGTATCAGCCGGAGAGGACACATGGGTCTCGGTTAAAAAGAGCAAGGCTGGCTTCGCCGTCTATAGATGGAAGTGGACAGCGTTAAGGTTGGAATGAAGTCCCTTGATGTTGCAAAAATTCACGGATAGCGTGACAGGGGTCGCCTTGGTCTTATTGCTCCACTTGCCCCGAGCAGTATTAGTCGCGAGAGGAATTTTGCCCAGAATACACGGGGCAGCCTGAGCACCCACGCTCAGGAGTGGAGTAGTTTGGTAGGGGATGCTCAGCGAGGGATTCTCCAGGGGTGCTGGTACCCTCCTGGGGTAGTCTTTCGTTTAATTCCGCTACCATGTTGATGGGGGAGTTGAAAGGTATTAATTTTTTCCAAGTATTTTTTATTTTTTATCGATTTAAATGAAACAAATAGTAAATATTAGCGAGAGCTCATCTCAATACATCATTGAAAACAAATTAGTTTGGGTATAGTGGAGATTAGTGTGCATAAACGTAGACAAACAAACAAAAAAATCTGTTTACGGTTTTATTTTAAGTATGGATCTGATGACAGTATTAAATTATGTGATTTAGAGAATCGATCACGAAAATGAATGGTGAAAAAATAAAAAGTAATTTAAGAATTAGGATACTATTAACTATACTAAAACCTTTTCTATTTGCTTCAAATATCGTAACAAATTTTTCATACGTGTTCGCCCGTCGTATAACCCAAAAACAATTATGGTCTTTGTCATCGCAATTTCACTGAACCATATGAGTGTAGCTGACACATTATTAAATCCTATAGAATTGCTCGTACCATAAGATTGCAAGTCCATGATAATTCCAACAAAACCTGCAACACCTAAAAAAATCCCGTTAACTAGTTAATATTAAACTTGTTCTCAATTTCTGGTGGACCAGAGCATGTAGTACCGGTGTAAGAATATCCTCTACCCTATATGATAACGTTGGTGTCATAAGAGACGACAGAAGGAAATGAAACAGGAGATGGGCAGCAGCATCTTCCTGATAACTATCACTCAAAATAATAAAAAACTGCAGTTGCTAAACCACCTGCCAAGCATGGCAACTATAGTGAATTTCCCCCATATACCTACCCCTATGGGGTAGGTCTACATTCAGCAGTGGACTTTTGATAGGCTATGATAATAATAATGATGAATCAAGGTCACCGACATAGCCTTACATAGGTATTTAATTTAAGCAATTAGATGCGCTTATCCGAAAATCGGGCTATTTTGCGCGCCTTGGGAAAGGCCTGACAGATGTCTGACCAGCAGTGGACTGCAGGTTAACTTATTTTTTTTTTTTTTATTTTATCTTTTAATTTACAACGTTATTAATTATAGGATCCTAAGCAGATGGTAGCTTGGGATCCTATAATTAATAACATTATATCCAAACCCAAGCATATCACTGGAAGACTTTAAGATACTGTAAGCTCGTTCTGTGTAGATCGGAACAAAAATTAATATTCAATAACTTAAGGTAGCCGGGATATGAGATCGGGACGTCAAAACTCTCAACCCCCCCCCAGACATAGGGTGCTGTAACGCGCCTCAAAATGTTAACGTTACGTTAACGGGAATTAAAAAGTTAAAATTTAACACGATAAAATCCGTAATATTAGTTTTATTTAATTTGTAGTATTCGCGTAAATATAAGAAATCATTAGTCTCCAGAGGTGACAACGCATTTTTAGGCCTCTTTGTTTGAAGTCACCGGAGGTGTCCACGGACTGCAGTAGCCACTTACTACCAGGTGGTCAGTAAGTTCGTTTGTCACCTCAGTTTTATAAAAGAAAAGCGTTACTCCACAAATGTTCACCGCAGGACATGAGCCTCTTTCGTTGCAGAGGTACACTTGGCAGGCAGATTGACGATCGCAGTACCAGATGTTTCGTATCTTTGACGCTGTTGCCCATCGCCGGTCTGAGTTTTTTAGGTCTACTTTAAATAAGATAATTATACCACCATATATCGGAAACCATATGTACATATATCGGATATTTCTGGCATTTCCCATTGTCGCCTGTTACTTCACCCACGGAACGAAATGAGGTAATGTTTTTAAAGTCAACTTAGTCCGCGTTGCGCAGAAACGACCCAACCCACAAACTGGCCAATTAATGATCTAGAGGCTCTTTTTTTTCAATTTATTTTCAAGAATGAATAGGACTTGCCGCAAGATAAATGCTTTTATCTTTCCAATCTGAATAACTTTATATTTTTGTTGATTGAAACATTTCTGCACAACACCGTTTGATTATGATATTATAATGACACTTACTGAGGCCTGTGAAAAGAAGCCAGCTATATAAAACTCCTGAGTTAGAGATTCGAGCAACGTAAAAATTGCCAAGCGGTTTCAAATCTATAGCAGCGACACCGTGAAAACGGGATAAACGTAACGCCGTATATAAAGACCCGCCCACTAAACATGACTCTTCTTCGTGAGCCATTTTTTTAAATTTAGCTTAATACACTTTTTGTGACAATTTTCTTAATCCAATTTATAATTAATTAATACGACATTGATTTTGATTATTTGTTACTAATAAAATTGTGTTGAAAGGAATTTAAATTATATATATAATATACGTCCTCTCTGTTTAAACGTAGTGATCATAATACACTCTTTGTCTCTGTTACGAGTCGATTTGTCGCAGTAATGTCAGGTCTGAAATGGCTGTACATGGAATGTGATCGATTTAAAAAACGGTAATGCCCACCTTTAAAGGTGTTTTCACACATTTCCGAGACATCAATTTCGAGTCAGCGTATTTGATATTCCGCCAATCAAGGCGATATTTTTTTTAATAAGGAAAGCTTTTAACGCTGTATACATTACAAATACTCGCGTTATTTACTCCAAGTAAGTTCAAAATGCTTGTGTAGAAAAGAAGTGATTAATCACAGCAGTCGAATGACGGATTCGAACCCACGACATTTAAGTTACGGACTACGAAACGACATTTAAGTTACGGACTACGAAACGACATTTAAGTTACGGACTACGAAACAATCGGGGTTAACAAGTCTTAACCATAAGGCTACTGTCACTTCTGTCTATTTTTTTTATTTTATCGATACTTTATTTAATCTTGTTCGGCTTGGTAGCTTGACTTGGATTTTTTTATGGTGGAAAAAGAGCACACAGTCCACTTGATGGTAAGTGGATGATGTGACCCATTGACATCTAAATCTATCCACCTATTAGTTTGTCACCCCTGAGGACTAATATAGAATGATTTGTTTTCGGTAAAAAGGGTCTCTGGTTCTCTACACCACCATATGAAACAGCAGCTGCTATTTTACGCTGGTATTCTTTGAGAGCGTGGTCCTTCCCCGGTCGACCTATGGGTGCTACAACCATAATATGGCTGCGCCGTGGCTTTACCACGAATTAATAATGATCGTACAATAAAGGATTATCGTATTGGATTTTCTTTTATACGCAAAGAGTATTTTTTGATATATAAATTTCATCTAACAAGAGGTTAATGCTACCCAGGGTCATTAGAACTAACTCTATATCGTGAAATGTGTATTTTCATGAAATTGGGTCAGTAGTTTATGTGTAAATCGTTAATTCCCGGACAAACAGACGAAAGACGGACAATAATTCTAAATATCACTAATCTGGCTTCATTATCCTTTACATAGCCACTTAGAATTGTTCTTTACAGAACATTTTAGAAATTAGCACTACCTTTCAACCATAAAACAACCATAAAAAACATGTAAATATAAAAATATTAATTTTGATAGAACCAATATAAACACACACAGTTTTATTGATCCAACAATTAGATTCTTATCAGATGTTTTTATTTAATGTTAGATGTAAATTAGTATATGGTACTGCGTAATTTCGAAACGTTATTCTCTATTCAGGTTTTTTTTGTTTTTAATCCATTTTTAATGATAATGTTCTTATATGCATAAAGTATGAGTAATTTGCAGTTTCAGTCGATATTCTAATACATGAAGGTCTTGTATGGTGTAAAATAAAAAGAGCCATCTGTACAAAGATCATCGATAAATCTGCGTTCGTAATCGATGGTGCATTCGCTTTTGTACTGCGAATTTCACGCTTGTGTGGATGCGCTCCACTACATCTAAAACAGCTCGGCTCAAGTTACGTAGCGCGCATTGCGAATTCCTACACAATTGGCAGTTGTATCATAATCACAGCTATTAGTAAGTTGTTTAAGAGTTCAATTTTAACTTTTTTTGTATGATATATTGCTAGATTTTATCTGAAAATGTAAATGATTACCTTTCTTTGTTGTTGAATACGGAATAAGCGCTCATTAACAACAAAGAAATTGTAAATTACAACTTTAATTAATTGTGAGGTAACTTGCATAATTAAATAATAAAGAAATATTTGGAGATCAAGTAGTCCGCCAACATAAATTGGGCCAGTGCGGTGGACTTGTCCAATAACTCTTTTAGAAATGACGTCTGTCTTTTTTTCCTGAAACGGATTTCACATAACAAAATTTATACAAATGCTATCCTTATCCTCACTCTGGCATTACAGCCCGAATTATATTTTCATTCGAAAACGACGGACAAATTTCATAGGCTGGTAATAAATTACGGCATCACCAGTGTATCAGCTCTGTATTCACCAACCCGACTACCTAATGTTTTGGCCAACTATTACAACAACTATTACAACTTCAGTTGACAAATTTTTGAAATGATAAGCCTTTTCGAAAATTCATTAAGCAATAGTTAGAGGTTGCTAAAGGAGAAGATAAAGATTAAAATAAATAAAATATCTACGAGAATTAAAGGTTCTCGAAGGGTAATAATATAAGGAGAACCGGAGAATTTTAAAATATTATTTATAAAGCAAAATTTTCATTTATTTTCATTTTTTTTACCTTTAACTTTCAATTATTTTACATTTATATTTTTCTGAGTAATCGTTAATTTTTTTTTCAGATCTATTCATTATAAGTGGTCTCATCGTATACATCAATTATTATCCGAAATCTGCGCTTTTGAATACGACTAGATTTTATATATTTTTTATTGGAGATATTACATTCACGGTCACAATTCTTTTCCTAGGAGCATATCTTGGACGGCAGCGTATGAATCGTTTCTTTAAATACGTTACTTGTATAAGCAAGGTTTCTTATTCTTATAACTCATTATTAGGCTGAATTTTTTACTTGACCTAATATTTAAAAAATTTAGATAAATGTGAAATATAACTGTGCCCAAAATCTGAATGAAAAATTTAAGAAGATGGTAATAGCATCAATCATAACAAGCAACTGTGCACTAATTATTTTAGAGTTATTCTTTTTTGTAAAAATAATAAAATTTCACACTGAAAACGGTAAATAGATTTAGAATTTCATGTTTCTTGGAGTATTTTTCTACATAATATGTTATGCATTTTCTTTGTTTTCAGAACTAGTTATATCGTATACTACGTGCGTTTGCTTGGCACATTTTATATTGTTTTTTCTCGAGGTGCAGACAATGTGCACTGTTTTGATTGTGCATGCAGCTTTGCAGTGGATTAACAGAGAAATAGCAGGATTGCATACTTCAGCGGATACAAATCGTTTGTAGTTTTTATTGTATTTTTTTTTCAACTTAATTAGGCAATTCGGTGTATAATAAAAAAATCGTGTATATAAAAAACACAATCTTCTTTGCTTGAATTTATTTTAAACTCTACACATTTTGAGTGCCTAGTAGTATCTGAACTGATGTTTGCGTAGAATATGCGAGATTAAAGCTTATAAAATAATTCTTTTTAAAATTAAAAGCCTGAAGATGAAATGGAGGTGTCTGAGTTACGATGAAATTAGGCATTCAACAAATCAGTCAGTCGTCTAGTGAGTATGGGTGCTGTAAAGTACTTGAAACATCGGAAATTAAAAAAAGGGTAAACAAGTAAGTGTACCCTTACTTTAATATTATACAGAAGCGTATAAAATGTCTTTTGTTTGTCCTTCTTTCACGCTGCAACGGAGCAACGGATTGATCTGAATTTTCGCATATAAACACAGGCTTTTTATATCGGATAAACTTCAATTTCTCAATAGAAAAATTTAAAAAAATACGTAGGAACTACCCAGATGGCGCCACTGAGTACTGGTCTTTCCAAAAAAAGGATATTATTTTTTGTGTTGTGATAGCAGAGAGAGAGAGAGAGAGAGAGAGTGAACACCTGTAAATGAAAACTTTCATGCGAAGTAGTCTCTCTTCTATTGAAATGTAGTATTCTCCAGTAATTATAGTAGTATAGTAGTAGTGTTTGGCAAGAAACAGGGTATAATTACCTCCCTGTCTTCTCCAAAAAATAGTTTGAAAACATGAATTGAACTTTCGCATAGTGTTTAAGAACTGCAGAGATTCATCTATATCAAATATGAAGAGAGTTTTTTCTGGTTTACCAAGTAGCCCGGAGAAACTTTATCGTTGCAACAGCACATGCCAAGTGTTTCGTTAAAACACATAATAAAGAAACCGTACCGTACAGAGGCAAAGCTTCATACGAGTACAACAGCGCTATGATAGGTACACTACTACAAGTGCTTAAACTCAGGGTGATGTAAAGAATAATAAGTGTCAAATTTTGTTTTTTAAAGAATTACTCGTGTTCAATGAAATATTTAAAAGTGTAAATGTGGTTTAATTTTGGACGGCTCCGTGGCGCAGCGGCTTAGCAATGAGTTGCAGCGCTAAGGGCCGCGGGTTCGAATCCCGCACGGAACAAGTATTTGTATGGCCTACAAATAATTGTTGTGGGTCTGGGTGTTTGTCCTTGTTAAATCTATGTATGTAAACTGCCTCCGCGATACATGAGAAAATCCTAATGTAGAGGTAACGTTTTTATTTAAAAAGAAAATGAAGAAAAAAAATAAGAAAATATTCTTGTTTGTAGGAACAATAATAGAATAAATATAAATATATAATTCTTTAACTATCCTAAAGACTCCACTAGGTAAGTAACTTGACTATAATTTATTATTTTTAATGTGGTAGGGGATACCTCATACATATATGTACATAGGTATATTAAGTATGAGGTATCAATTAACATTGAAAGAAAACGTAGTACGTAGTACCTAATAGTTATTTTTATAATGTTTATAATTTAATAATTACGTTTATAAGTTAAATACATAGGTTCTTGTTTTTTTTATTATTTTAGACGACAAGAGCGGTTAAAAGCTGTCGGACGAAAAGAGCTCCTTTCAAAACTTTTTGATTATAAAAATTGTGAGGGTCACTTCGAAAAATCCTGTATTAAATTTAAAAAAAGGACTTTAAGAATTTAAGAAATGCTTTTCCAACGCTCAACTTGCCGAAAAATGAAGGTGCTTGTTCGAGTTCCAGTCAATGTGAGAATGTATCGGAAATAAATGTATCAATTGCTTGAGCAAAAATTTCGCGAATATTTTGATTTCGAAAGAAACATTGTAAATATTGGTAATGAAATATTAAAACGTGTGCAAAATTGTATATTTGTTATGCCATGTGAGTGCTTTCCAATAGATTATTAAAAAAAACGACATTAGATTTAGAATTTACCATTTAATTAAAAGGCGCAACAAATTTTTGAAGAACAAAAATTATACAAATAAAATATTTAGAATAAAAATAGTTTGTAAAAAAATATTCTACATTAATTATTATAATAAAAGCTGATAAACGCTTTGTTATTTAATGTTATCCTCCTGTGCCAACCCTATAAAAATATTAAAATTTTGACAGCTCCTTATAAGCTTTGCCTCTGTGTGGTTACAGTTACAAATATCGTGTTTAATTGAAAAATGGTTCTGCGTCGGAAACGTAATTAAATTTTTTAAGTACTGCAGCATTGAGCATAGGGAAGAGTTTGCTAGTTTTTTTTAACTTTGTGGCATTGCCGAATGGTATAATGTTATACTGACATACTTCAAATGCTTGTCGAAAGTATTCACTGCTGCGAGCAATAAGCGATCGAACACGGGGCTCCGCGCGCTACTGCTTCACTGTGAAGAAGATGCACTAGTAGTATTCGAGCAGGCTGTAGAAATAGTGTCTGAGGCGATCTGGAAAAAGTGTTTCGAAAATTCAACGGTCCCTAAATATAATCCTGTAAATGCAAAACGCAAATTTTACGGGAGAGCGATTTGAAACTTTAAAACTCGATATTTTCACCTACGTATATATATGTCTGAAAAACAATAAAGCTAAACAACCTAAGTGATATTTAATGGATTTTGTTATTACGTCGGACTCTATATTTTTCCAAATGTTCTATCTAACAAATACTGATACTTATATTGATAAGCTATTGTAGGTTTTAATTATAGTATTCAGTTGATATTTAATTTTATTGCCTCTTAAGTAAATGTTGAGTTATAAAAATAAAATAAAACATTATTTTCTGAAAATAATTTATTTCTACAAATATTATTATTAGGTTCTTACATATGAAATTGGCGTTTTGTACGGGAGGAATATAAAGTCAATTTTTTTTTTGGAAAATATATTTAATTAATCAAAGTATGCACCTTTTTTATCTATGCACTTTTGCCATCTCACAGGTAGTTCATTGATCCCTTTACTAAAAGAACCATGGGGGCGAGAATCAATAAACTCTTTGAAGGCGGTTTGGACTGCCGCATCGGAGTTTAATTTTTTTCCTTGTAAGAAGTTGTCCAAATTCCGGAAAAATGGAGCAAAGTCCGGGGAGTACGGTGGATGCGCAGACATTTCAATTGTAGCTCATCTAACTTAGTGGTTGTTTGTTGTGCAGTGTGTGGTCTTGCGTTGTCGTGAAGCAGCAGTGGCCTAGAGCGATTGACCAATCTCGGTTGTTTATAATGGTTTGCAGTTGCTAACAATAGATATCTGCCGTAATCGTTTGGCCAGATTTTAGAAAGCTGTAGTGAACGACACCGGCGCTAGTCCACCAAACACCCACAAGTTACTTTTTCTGAGTCAATTTTCGTTTTGGGAAGGATTTGGCTGGGTCTCCAGGGTTCAGCCATTGCGACGAGCGCTTCCGATTATCGTACATTATCCATTTTTCATCACAACTAATGATTCGATTTAAAATCCCTTCATTATTGTGTCGGTTGAGTAAAGGAACACAGCAGTCGACGCGTGTTTGCAAGTTCGATTCACTCAATTTATGAGGTACCCATTGTTCAAGTTTTTTTTACTTTCCCGATTTGCTTCAAGTGGATTAATATAGTTTTATCACTTACCCCGAAGCCTGCAGTTATCTCTGAAGTGCTTTGTGATGGATCCGCTTCCACAATAGCCTTTAATTCTTCATTTTCCACTTTGGTCTCCGGCCGTCCACGGGGTTGGTTCTGAAGGTCAAAATTTCCAGAACGAAAACGTTGAAACCAAAAACGTGCCGTGCTTTCTTTTGCGACACCAGCGCAGTACACATCATTAAACCTTCGAGCTGTTTCTGCAGCACTGGTGCCACGGTAGAACTCGTAGTCGTAAATATACCGATATTTCATGTTTTCCATTGTGCGGTAATAAGCGACGCCAAAGAATAAAATAATGAGGAAAAAACAAATGAATGACTGTTTTCAAAACTGAAATGTAGCAGCTAAATGAATTTATAAATTTGAATTTGGAATTCTTAACCAAAGAGGAGATATTTCAGATCAAAGTGGTCAGTACGACAAAACGCCAATTTCATATGTAAGGACCTAATATTATTATTTTTGGGTTATTTATAGAGTATTCTCATCTGGTTGGGCTGAATAAATATATAAAAGGAAATGATAAATACAATAACTATTTATACTAACATAAATAAATAATTAATACAAAATAAATAGAAGCCCAACCAGATGGGAGCCCTCGGCAGGGGAGACCAATCGGCCGAGGGTTAGGGGAATAGAATAGAATAGAATAGAATAATTTTTTATTCAATATAGATCACATGTGTAATTCTTATTGAAAGTCATTTTTTGCTTTACCACTGGTTCGAAAAAAAAACCTCTGTCCTGGGAAGAACCAGCAAGAAACTTGTATTAAATATAGTGGCTAGATAAAGTGTTATTATATCTATTATAGATAAAATAACTTTAACGGAAATCCCCCATAAGTCTGCCGTTTTCTTAACATCAATAGTTTTAAAATATTTAACGATATCTTTTGGCAGTACTCTATGGAATTTAAAAGTATTTGAACAAGCCTTTACATTTTCTTTAAGCAATGATTCGGCGACAGTAGGAGAAGAATTTAGTGATTTTGTTGTCAGAAAAGGAACATCAGTAAGATGTTTCTCAAAAGCCATAGCAACTTCTTGATCAGATCGAGTTAAATTATTGTTAATATTCAATTGAAAATCCGATTTGCGCGGTTTGACCTTGCCCGTTTCACTATTTATTATTCTCCAGGTCATTTAAATTTTGTTGGATGCAGTTTTAATTTTGTTGCTTAAATGTAAAGCCTTAGCTGTGGAGCACACTTTTTTAAATATTTTAGAATATATTTTTACATAATCTCTAAATATAACACTACTATTATAAATGATCAGTCATTATAAAGCTCGTATAACCTTCGTCTACTGTTATAAATTCCTACTGTCGCCCATTCATTAAATGATTTGCGACTGTTAAAAGAGAAAGTTTTAGAAGTAAATGTTCTACTAAATTCACAACTTATAATTTTAAATAACGCACCATGCAAATAATCAAATAAATAAATATTTTTTTTGCAAGAAACGTGGTAACAGAAGATGGTGAATAAGTACAATGTAGCCGAACCCATTTCACCGTTTGTGGTATGCTAATTAATATCATACACAAAGTCAATGAATTAATTAATTTCCAGTATACAATAAACGAAAATGTTCCACTGGAAGTTAATCAACAAAAACAGTGGGATATTCCGTTGGTACAGAGGGTGCATAAAAATTTGTTTCATAATTTCCATAGTGACCAAGATAAGGCACGCCTTCTAGCTGTTTTGACTAAGTAATCCAGTCACTGGTTACACGCTTTACCATCAAGTAATCTCGGCACATTACTTGATGGGGAAAGCTTGCGCATCGCTGTAGGAAGCCGACTAGGAGCGGCGATTTGTCAACCCCATCAGTGCCCCTGTGGTAGCAGCGTTGACAAGTTTGGGCTCCACGGACTTTCTTTTAAGAAAAGTGCTGGTAGGTTTTCACGGCACGGTTCTTTGAACGATGTCATCCGAAGGGCTCTTGTCTCTATAAATGTTCCCTCGGTTTTAGAGCCTTGTGGAATATTTAGAGACGATGGCAGGAGACCCGACGGTATGACATTGGTCCCTTGGGTGAGAGGTAAAGCCCTAGTGTCAGATGCTACTTGCGTAGATACTTTGGCGGCCTCTCATCTCAGGGGTACCTCGTTTAAAGCCGAGGTGGCATCAGAGGCAGCTGTACTGAGTAAGTGGCGCAAATATGAGTCTCTGAGAGATGACTACATATGTGTGCCATTTGCTGTAGAGACTACCGGTCCGTGGGGTCCACGTGTGGTGAAGTTCTTAAAGAAACTCCATCCACGGCTGGTCGTTGCTGCTGGTGATAAGAGGGCTGGCTCTTTTCTCGCTCAAAGGCTAAGTATAGCTATTCAGCGGGGAAACGCAGCCAGCGTTCTTGGCACAATACCGCGTTGAGTAGGACTGTTTGATAATTAAATTACTAGTTTTAGTTTTTTTTATTATAGTTTTTATAAAAAAATATTATCAGTGAGTCATCATGTCAAAATTAAATTAAATAGAAAATAAAAATTTAAAAAAGTATCATAATTTAAACATTATTTCATACATTATGTCAAAATCTTAAAAGCATCGTCTACATATGTGCAAATAAATCTTTAATTGTATAAAAAGAGTGCTGGATGAGCCATTTTTTTAGGTGAGTTTTCATCCTCATTGCTGGTAACTTTCTAATATCTTTAGGTACGTTATTAAAAACTTTTATACACGTTATGTTACAATTTTTTTGAAACAAAGCTGTCCTACTGGCAGGCATTAACAATCTAGTTGGGTCCCTTTTACCTATAATAGAATTGTCTCGAGCGCTATGAAATAAACACTGATTTTTTTTGAGATATATACACACCTCTAATATACGTAATCCAGTCAGTGTTAGCAAATTATGATTTTTAAATAAAAGTATACATGATTCCAGGGGCCCAACGTTACATAAAGCTCGCATACATTTCTTTTGACTGATAAATGCTTTGTTTATATCAGTCGAGTAGTATCGAGCCGAGAAAGGAAAAGGGGAGATCTCCCGCCGGGCAAGGTGATCGGCCCGGGGAGCGGCCAACGCTCCGAGTGGTAGTTCGAAGCTATTCTATATATACTGTTTTTAATTCAGAACTTTGATAGCGCGATTTAGGCTTCAATGTATTTCGCTTGTGGCGCAACGACAGCGCCGCCACATCACCACCCTGCTCAGACCGGAGGTCGATAGTGCAGTCCGATTACCAGTATGTCCTTAATGCCGGTGGGGAATGCATGCTGTGTGCGTAAGGGCAAGTGACGCCGGTGCGAACGATATGCCGGTGTGTAATGCATGCCGTACTACGCACTTGCAAGTGATGCCGGTGAGAACGATGTAACGGAGCAAGTGCCAGAAGTCTGCCTTATAAATCTGCAGTGAGTCGAAATGAAGACAAGTTGGACTGGCTTGCAGGAGCTGAAGACTGCAGAAGACGATTCTTGGGAGTGAATGGTAGGGGTTCTTGAGGATAATGACAAAGGCTTGAAAGTTGTAGTTTTCCGAATTCGGATTTCCGGTTGCGTGTTCACATCACGTCGGGTGGTCACCACTGTGGCCGTAGAAAGAAGAGGAGATCTCCCGCCGGGCAAGGTGTTCTGCCCGGGGAGCGGCCAACGCTCCGAGTGGTAGTTCAGAGCTATTCTATATATACTGTTTTTAATTCGGAACTTTGATAACGCGATTTAGGCTTCGATGTATTTGGCTTGTGGCGCGACGACAGCGCCGCCACAAACTGATCACCTGGTGATTTCTGAAATTAAACATGAAATTATAATCTTTTAGCCAATGTTCAGTAATACAAAGGATATGTATGTTGTTACTATTTAAAAACAATTCAACTTCCAATTCTTTGCCCATCATGCCTTGTATATTTTGATGCACCAGGTGTAAACAATTTTTATTACTTATTTGTGGGCTGCATTCTAAATTAATTAAACTCTTATTATTGCTAGAGATTGTCTCTATTGTCGCATTCACTAATTTAAATTAGATGGAACTGATTCCAAATTAAATGTCAAATGATTAGGATGCTCAATAAAAGTAGTCTTGGTAGCCAAAAACTTGGCCGAGTTAAAAAGTAAATAATAAGATAGCATATTTGCGACCAGTCTTAAAATTATATTTGGATAGGTAATACCTATCTTCTGTCCAAAACTTTTTTATTAAATTATTTATGTCAATTAAATGAAATTTGTCATTATTATCATTACAATTATATGTCAAATTTAAATTATTATTATATATTAAATTATTCATTTGTAAATTTAAATTATGTATTAGATTATTTTCCTGTGGCAATCCCTGTATGTAGGCAGAGTGAACAAGACAATTTTGTGTACATTTAAGTTATTAAGTTGTCTAATATATCTTAATAACTGTTTGTTGTTTACACTGCCTCTTCTACCAACAAAAATTATTATTGTACTATTTGGGCAAAATACGTAGCAAAGTTACAAGTTGCTGCATGCCTGGAGCATTTTTAGTGACATCCTAAATAATAAGTAACTGTAATTTTATTTAGGATGTCACTAAAAATGCTCCAGGCATGCAGCAACTTGTAACTTTTTGTCCCTTTAAAGAGTTATTTAAAGTTATGCCTAGATTTTTTCCCATGTCCATACACAATTATATTATTTTTGTTAATATTTGAGTTATTTTTTATTTTAATCTCAATATAAACAACCAGAATTATTTTTAAATATTATTATTCTAAATTCTATGACACAACATGTTATTATAATAATAATAATAACACAAGAAACATAATTATAATTAAAAACTTTGTACAACCGACATCAATATAAGTTATTAAGAATAACTCAAAAATTATTGGTCAGCCCTTGATCAAATTAATATGGGACTACATAAAAAGCACCAGCTTTCAATTAAATATAGAATCATCGAAATTGGTTCACTCACAAAAAAGTTATGAGGCAACACATAAAAAAAGAACATACAGTCGAATTGAGTACCTTCTCCTTTTGAAGTCGTTAGAAAATATCCTGGCTCACGAGGTGACCGACATGTGGGGTGGCCTGCCGACCGAAATTATACCTGTAGTCGTTCCTGCCAACGGGCTAATCACAGTCAGCCTCTCGGGTCATCTGAGGCGACTGGGACTCCATGACGGACCGCTCCGGACGCAAATACAGAAGGCGGTGCTCCTCGATACCGCCCGCCCTAAACACAGTAAGGATTATATAAGAGTTAATAAATACAGGAAAGTACAAAAATTAATGAAAAATAAATCAACACCAAAAATTATGTTAATGTATGTAAAGAAAAGCAAGCATTGATATATGAACTTAATTTGTATTCAATTGAGGTGGATAACATAAAAAAATGTTATGAGAGTGCCTTAAATCAGAAATTTTATCACTTCCTAACTCCCTTCAAACTGTGTCCAATAAATAATAATAAATCAGCCCAAAACGAAATAAAAGAACACATACTGGCTATAGATAATCTGGTAAAGACAACGCGATAAAATCAAAACAAAAATAATATGAGTTTTGGTGGTGGTATAATATTATCAGCACACACCTACTCTGAAGGAGCTGGTATTGAACGCTGACACTCACATTGATGTTTAACTAAGGATTGAATAAAACTATTTTTACGGATTTTATCGCGTTTGATTTACTATTTTAATTCCCGACGTTTCGGGTGCTTTACAGCACCCATGGTCACGGGGGGTACTGAGGTGTTTGACGTCCCAATGTCATAGTTAGCTCGGCTATCTTCAGTTTTTTGGATAGGTAATAATAGCAAAAATAGTTTTATTCAGTGTGTAGTGTTCGCGTAAATATAAGAAATCATTATTTTACCAAGGCGTCAAAACGCTCCTCATTATATTTACATGTCTTTACCAGATTATCCGTAGCCAGTATGTGTTTTTTTATTTCGTTTTGGGCTGATTAATATTTATTGGACCCAGTTTGAAGGGAGTTAGGAAGTGATAAAATTTCTGATTTAAGGCACTTTCATAACATTTTTTTATGTTATCCACCTCAATTGAATACAGATTAAGTTCATATATCAATGCTTGCTTTTCTTTACATAAATTAACATAATTTTTGGTGTTGATCTTATTTTTTATTAATTTTTGTACTTTCCTTATGTATTTATTAACTCTTACATACTTCTTCAGTTTGGTTTTACCACAATTAATCCTTACTATGTTTCCTGAAGTGGAAGAGTCGTCACCAGTCAAATCTATTGTTACAGATTGCTGTAAAATTCTTGAAGTATTACATTGCACAAGCTCAGAGAACAGGCTTTGAGTCTGGAAGGCGTTAAGGTTATCTAGGTATTAAAATGTGTTATTTGCTCATTAGGCTCATTCAACTGTAACTTCAATGCAGCAATAAGCCTGAGAGCTTCCTCATATTCCTTGCTGCATTGGTCAAACTCATTAACCGTTTCCTGTAGCTTATCTCTTTCTTTTGTAACACTTGTGTAATCTGTATGTAACTTAACCATATCACATTTCAGTTGTGTATTTTTGGCAATTATGCAAACTATTTCCTTTTCATTATCATCCCTTTCCTTAAGCAACAGTTCACACAGCTCCTTGGACGCCTTAAGTTCTTGGAGCGCATGCTGGAGTTGGTTCTCCATCTGGTGCGTCTTGACGTTGCTAGTATTCATTTTACTATTATAATAAAAGAAAACAAAGATCGAAAACAGAAGCAGCTGAGTAAGCTAATGTCGAGCTGTTTTTGTTTTTTTTTACTATTTACAAATCTTTAATCAAATTATCGTTAAAATAATTCGATAAGAAACCCGCAAAGAATGTAATAATCCGAGTAATAGAATAGATAATAATTTATAAAAGGAATGATATGAAATAAGAATTACAATGATTTTAAAACAATGTTCGTTACCTGTCACGTTTTGTTCCAACACCAAAATGTTGTTTTAATATTTATGTACAGACTTTCTTAAATATTAAATACAAAGCGGCAGTAATTATTAACTATAACATAAAATTGAGGTGGATATTATGAATTTACAATATTAAAATTATTAAAATTTATCGGAACCAATTACTTTACAACTTATCACTAGGGTTGCCACAGCTTGAATTTCAATTAGGAGTGGGCGATACAAAACGTATATAGTTATTGAATCTATATATTGCTTCAATATCGTATATCCGATATCGGCCTGACCAAAAACTATATCAAGGGAAATGGAAAGAAACCGGCGTCATTCCCCTTGCGCCGTCGCCCCCGTGCGGTCGTGCGCTAGCGGAGTCCGCCAGCTGACGAGCACCCATCCCCGTACGGGTCTTCTCCCTTAGTCAGTTCAGTCGAGGAATAGAAAGTCAGTCCCGTCCCGTCCCCCTTAGCTAGCGCCGCCGCCCCCGTGCGGTTGTGTTAGCTGACCACTCTCCTGACCCCGTATGGTTGAGAGTGCCCTCCCACGCTCCCGTCCCCGGACGGTCGAGCTGCCCTCTCGCCTCGGATAGCACAGCCGCACCAAGCTGTATTCGCTGAAGGTCATACACGTTTACGCACCAACCTCGGCACATCCCGATGAAAAGGTGAAGGAAATGTATGAGGATATCTCTGAAGTCATGCATTCCTACTTAAGGTACCCGCTAAACGGTGTTAATGAAAGACTTTAACGCAAAACTAGGCACAAGATAGAACGGTGAGCTAAAACTTCATGTAGAAAGAGGAATTATTTATAATGACCTCTTTCTTCTAGAAGCGGCAACACAGAATGTGGGCCTGGTTGAGCCCCAAAGGTTCGACAAAAAATGAGATTAGAATAGAATAGAATTAATATTTATTATCTTAGACTGAGTTCATTATGGCGATTAGACGGCAGCTGTTCAGTGATGTCTCAGTCTGTCGCGATCTATCGCGATGGTGAATCTATCGCGAGGGTGAAAACTGACAGCGATCACCGAATGGTGACAGACACACTGAACCTAAACGTAAAACCTAAGGTTGGAGAGGTCATGTCTAATGAAGTTAAGGCTCCGCCCCCTCGTGCTCTAATCCAAAGCCCCGAAAACTTTCAGCTTGATTTACAAAATCGTTTTCAGTGCCTAGAAGACTGCAATTCAGTGAACGATATGAATGAAAAGCTCGTGGAAACAGTCCATGCTGTGGGAGCCACCTCAACAGACAGATCTCCAAATGCATGCGGCGGGACTTGCGCAACTTCTATACACTTCGTATTGAAGAAGTGATCGAGCGGAACCGGGGCTCCAAAGTCTTTTCCAGAGATCTGTCTGCCAGAAAGAACCAACTGTCGAAGCTAAAGACCGAATGTGGCAGCATAGTTCCCGTAACACCTGAGATTTTGAGTCAGATTGAGAGGTTCTTTGGACAGCTGTATACGTCATTGTTGAAGCCACATGTAAGTGTGAGTAACGATCCAAGAGCAAGTCTTATCCGACACTATTCCGTTGATATCCCGGACGTCAGTCTGAGAGAGATTAGAATGACTCTCCAGCACTTTAAAAACGGCAAGTCCTCCGGCGAGGATGGAATTACAGCGGAGCTTCTGAAACCGGGTGGAAACCGGTACTTGAAGTCCTTCAGAAGCTCTTTAGTTCCTTTCTCCATGGTGGAACCACTTCGGAGGCGTGGAGCAGAAGTACGGTGGTATTGTTCTTCAAGAAAGGCGACAATGCTCTCTTGAAGAACTACAGACCGATTTCCCTTCTGAGCCGCGTCTACGTGCTGTTTTCGAGAGTCATTACGAATCGTCTCGCACGCAGACTCGACGACTTCCAGCCTTCCGAACAAGCCGGGTTCCGAAAAGGCTTTAGCACTATAGACCACATACGAGGGTGCGTTTTTAAGTTCGCGGAAAGGGTAGGTAGGTAATAAGTGGGGATGTCGCTGAATTACGTGCTAATTGAGTTATATTCATCATTAGTATACATACTCATTATTAGTATAAATACCGGGTTTTATTGTAATTAGATCATTAATCTTTGAGTTATCGTCAACCAAACAAGTCAATCGGGAAGAAATTGTGAAATATGGAGAAAATCGAGTACCGTGCCGTTATAAAGTTCCTTACTAAGCGCGGAAAATCAGTTCATACTATCCTGGAAGAGATGTCATCCATTTACGGAGACTCTTTTCCAAGTAAAACTATGGTTTACGAGTGGCATACCCTTTTTACAAGGCAGAAAGTCACTCGAAGACGACCCACGGCCAGGAAGGCCGATCGAGGTGACCACTTCGGAAATTATTCAAAAAGTCGAAAAATTAATAAAGAAAAAACAGCTCGCAGAAATGGTTGGAGTATCAGATACAACCATTTTCAAAATTCTTCATGACCATCTTGGCATGACTAAAGTCAGCGCAAGATGGGTGCCTAGAATGCTCACGCCGCCTCAAAAGCAATAGCTCGTGGATTGTTCTCGTGCATTTTTGGACCTCTGTATGGAAGACAAAGATGGAGTGTTGGCTCGAATTGTTACTGGTGACGAAACTTGGGTTCACCATTATGAACCTGAGTCCAAACAGGACTCTATGCAGTGGCACAAAAAAGGCGCATCACCACCCAAGAAATTTAAGGTGGCACAATCGGCTGGGAAAATCATGGCGACAGTCTTTTGGGACTTAGAAGGAATCCTATTGATTAATTATAAAGATAAAGGTATCTCCATAACTGGAAATTACTACGCTTCAATACTAGAACAATTGAAGGAAGCCGTAAATGAGAAAAGAAGGGGGAAATTGACCAAAAGAATCCTTCTTCTGCACGACAACGCGCCTGTTCACAAGTGCCATGTTGCGATGGCTGCCCTGCAGAAGGTGGGCTTCGAAATTTTGCCACACCCACCCTATAGTCCTGATCTAGCCCCCAGTGATTATTATCTATTTCCAAACATAAAAAAGAACTTCGTGGGAAAAAGTTTTTAAGTGATGATGAAGTGAAGGAAGCAGTTTCGGCGTACTTTTTAGACAAAGACAAATCATTTTTTGAGGGTATACATAAGTTAATTGAAAGATCCGAAAAATGTATTAGGGTAGCAGGTGAATATATTGAAAAGGAAAAATAAATTTGGATTTTTATTTCCACTCCTTACCCCCCATTCCGCGAACTTTAAAATGTTCCCTCGTACATACCCTTCCGCAAATCGTACAGAAGACCGAAGAGTATAATTTGCCTCTTTGTCTTGCGTTCTCTAGTTGGAATTTTAGGAAATGTGACTTCTTCGAATTATATACTTTATTAAATTCAATTAACTGGAGTTCGTTATGTCTGTTTGAGGATGCTGAATCCTCCTTGTCTTATTTTTACGATATTTAAAAAAAATAAGATAAATGCGTGTCTTGGAAGAAACGTAAATTAAGTAATCATAACGTGAAGTATACTTACCTTGATTGGTATAAGGCTCAAATGAAAATATCATAAATTATTTAAAATAACGGGATCTCGAACGGATTATGGATCTTTTTAACGCTATCGTGCAGTAGGTATTTAAGTTGATTATTTATAATATATTGTAGTATTTTATTTTATATTCATGTTGATAGTTATTATTATTTATTAGTCAGTAGTTTTCTTACATATTGCTTAGTTATAGCATCGCATTGGTTAATATAACAGTAATGGTGTTATAATTATGTAATAAATAAACAAATAAATAAATATTAAATAAAAATTATTCAATTCTATTATATTCTACCCTATTGCTAAAATTGTGTTGTATCATTATCTTAAGTATATTGTTTTTAAAGATATATACTTATTTCTTTACAGATATTGCAACCATCCATTTACCATCGTGGAAGCCGTGCGAAAAATTTTGTGACTACCGTCACTCATGCATATTTTTTTTTATAGAATAAGAGTGACAAACGAGCACACAGTCCACCCGATGGTAAGTGGTTGCAGTGGCCCATAGACATCCACATCTATCTTCGTTTGCGAATTTAAATGCAGATGCGTTATCAGCCGTGAGGACTAAGATAGAATGCCTCTTTTCCAGTAAAAAGGGTCTCCGGTTCTCTACACTCACCATACGAAACGCAGCAGCATTAAGCTGCTATTTTACGCTGGTATTCTGTGAGAGCGTGGTCCTTCCCCGGTCGAGCCGACCCATTCGTGCTACAACTATACTATTAATATAGCTGCAGCATGGCTCTACCACGTAAAAATATCCATTTTAAATTTACCAAGGCAAATAAATATAAATGAAGGACCCATGTTGCTGTTAATATTATTTTATACCTGTCTTTATTACTTATTAGTCATCTCGGGCCGCCAATTTATATATCATTTGAATATTCCAGGTGCCGCTTTGTATTTACATTTTATATACTCCAAGTTTAATAATTAAGTTAAATTTAACTTTGTAATATAAATTAAAAAATAACGAAGTAGTAGGTAGTAGTAAACAAGTAAAAATAAAACGGGAACTCTGCTTTATTTCCCGACTTCTAAGAACTAATTATAATAAAATGATTTCCACATAACTTATAGCTTCTGAAGTCAGGGCCATACACTATGTCTTAGCGTCGACGTCAGAAGTTATTAAAATACTTACGTGGAAAATATTTTAGTCTTTATCTAGTCGAAATCTTCTTCGAAAAAACTGTAAAGGATAAATTTTCGAGGTATTTATCTCTATTATATTTTTCGAGGCGATCTCTTCATCCATTAATGAGACTGTTGACCCATCGTCCAGCAGGGCGTGTGTGCTTACTTCTCCCGCCAGTCCAATTACTCGCACTGCAATTATTTTTAGGTAGGCTCGATGCTTTGAAACAGCGAATGAGTTGGCCACGGTTTCTTGTGGTTCCTTTTCTATAACCTTTGTTTTCTCCTTTTTATCACAGAAGTCGGTGGTGTTGTCGCCGTGCATCCTTCTATTCCACATTTCTAATTTATTATCTTCAGTTTTAATTAAATAAAAAAATAAAATGAAACTGCACTTAGACTAAACTTCTTAGTGGTTATGGATTCATGTATATTTTTTTTAATATATTCATTACAGCACTTCACAAGTCCATTGCCACTTCAGCATATACTGATATATCAACATATCAAGGCCGAACATAGTACCTGAGTATCCGACATAGCCCAACGGCTAAGTCGGTTACTCTGGTACTACTGTTATCTACAAAGCCCGTTGAGCGTGCTTGAGCTTCCTCATGTATTAGATAAAATAAATAAGCGGAAATTTTGAGATTATATCATAATTTATCATGTGTCGTTTTTTTAGTTGATACGCCTTTTCGGACGCTCATGGTTTATGGCCAAATAGTTTTGTTCATGGCTTACATTTTCAAGCTTGTTATTATAATCAATCCTTGTCATCGCACTCAACAAGAGGTATTAAGTAGTAAACTCATACGATCTTTGCATTTGTTGTTTCCGTTTAGTAACATTCCTACTAAAACTTTCTGGTTGTTTTTCAACTATTCAGTGCCAGTTCCAATCAAAGCTAATTGTACAAAATGGGTAACATACGAACATAATGTAAATATTTTTTTTATAGAAGAAGGGGCAGACTACCTTACGGTTCACTTGATGTTAAGTAAGATGGTAAGCGGATACTGTGACCCAAAGGACACATCTATCCTCGATTAGGAAACAAAATCCAGATGTGTTGTCACTCCGGGGATCTAAGATAGATAACGTCATCTATTTTTACAATTTTGTGTTATAACACTGAATTCTTGGAATTGAAAAAATGTTCTTACTTTTCTTTTGTAGAGTAGTTTCACTCGGTTTACGTAATTTTTTTTAACTTATTATAAACCAATGCTTGACCACAATCCCACCTGATGGTAAGCGGTGATGTAGCCCTAGATAGTAAATCGCACTGTCTTAGCGTAACAAAAGCCTATTCACTCTTGCCTTGAAGATGTCTAGTTTGTATTCGGAAGGAAAGGTAGACGCCGGCAAATTATTCCACTCCTTTGCTGTACGCATTACAAAAGGCGAAGCAAACCGTTTGGTTCTAATGCGTGGAATATCGACAACAAAGGGGTGAAGACCCGCCAATCGCCTGGTTGTCCGATGGTAGAAAGGAGAGGGAGGAATTAAAGCGTGTAGTTCCTGCGCGCACTCACCGAAATGCATCCTACAGAATACCGAGAGACTGGCTACTCTGCGCCTGTGCTCGAGGCTGACAAGATTGGTTTCAACCAAATCAAGGTCACCAATGAGCCTCTTAGTACGTCTCTCTACTGAGTCCAACTCTGCCAGGTGGCATTTTGCAGCACCAGCCCATATGTGACAGCAGTACTCCATGCACGACCGGACTTGCGCTTTATATAAGGTAAAAGCTGCCCCGGCGTGAAGTACCACCGCACCCTAGCAAGAACACCAAGTTTCCTTGCAGCTGCTTTGGATCTGGACTCAATGAACCGCCCATAGTTGAGGTTCGGAGAAAATTCAAGCCCTAACAACTGAAGGCGGTCAGTGTACTCCAAGGATACATTCCGGAAAGTAGAAGCCAGGGTGAGTGGGCTCCTCTAAGCGGTGAAAAGACACGCTTATGTTTTGGAGGCGTTGAATCTCACGAGATTGGCATCGCCCCATTCGGAGACTGCCTGTAGTGTGAGATTCACACGCTCAACCATAGCCTCTCGTTTTGACTGGATTTGATCCCGACTGGCCCGGGCACTCGGTTGGTATCTCTCCACAACTGTGCTGTCGTCTCCATACATATAGATACCGGGAATGAGCAGATCATTTATATGCAGCAGGAAAAGAGTTGCGGAGAGAACGGACCCCTGAGGAACTCCGGCGTTTGTCGCGATAGGAAAGGACGAGCAGCCATCGATGACGACTCGGAGAAATCGTTCACTCAGAAAGTCCTTCACCCAGTCAATCAGGCCAGGGGATAAGCCGTACGCTGAAAGCTTGCCCAATAGACTAGCGTGCCAAACCCTGTCAAAAGCCTTCGAAACATCGAGGGAAACAGCAAGTGCTTCACCGCTGTTCTCGAGGGCTTCGCACCATCTGTGAGTGGCATACGCTAGAAGGTCCCCAGTTGATAGATTTCGGCGAAACCCGTACTGGCGGTCACTGAGGAGATCATTCTACTCTACGTATGCCATGAGGTGGGTGTTCATATTTCACTCCTTGATTTCGAAAGAAATAATATAAAATTGCCAATGATAATATTTTTATGTCCAGGTGGAAGAAACAAAAATAATTTTGGGCCATTTGATGCGCAAAACGAATTCATCGTGTCACTCATTTATAATTGAGTTGAAAATGTTATGCAGACAGTTATTGCATCAACCGTCATTGTACCATCCTCTTAAAATATGCACTTTAGAAAGACCGCTTCTGACCACGGTGAGTTGTTTTATAACAATTTCATTTATATAAATGTGGGCGACAAACGAAAGTACAGTACACCTTCTTTTAAACACTTTGATGTTGTGACGATGCATTATTATTATTATTAATTATATTTAATATAAAGACATTTAAAATATCATAGATATAATATTTTGAATAATTAAAATGCGTTAATAAGCATAAAATTCAAATACATTCATTTCGAACATTAAGTATTATAGTATAGTAAAGGCTTAGTATCGTCTTTAAAAACCTTTAAATTTATTAAAACTCTGCTTAAAATATTAAAAATGTAATAAATAATAGAAATACAAGTCGATTATATTACAATAATAAAGATAAATAACATTTGTAATATAATTGAAAAATGGGTCAAAAATTTTACAACAATTCACTTTTGTTATGACACAACAGTATCAATTTTGTTACCAAAGTCGATAGGGATCTTGTGAGTGTGTTATGAGGGGGCGCCATCTGTTTGATAGTTGCATTGATGCTTACTGCTACTTGCGGTATTGCATCTTGTGATGGGTCTGCTGCGGTTGTGCTGCGCCTGATTCGACGCATCTTGTGGTTCTTGATCGATGGAGGTATACGGGTGGTGTAGTCTGCTGGGATTGTATGGGGGACCTTGGGATGGGACCGACGATAGTCGTATTGATGCTTGTTGTGTTCTGCAGCATTGCGTCTCTGCGATGATTGTTTGGCGGGTCACTGTTCTCAATGGCGCTCTCTGCGTCTTGGTTTGACTCACAACCTAAATAGCTTTGCCCAAGTCAAGTCCCTTCATTACGGGGCTGCAGACTGTCTGACTTCCATGATGTTTCATGTAACAACATAATAATGTCTCTGTAAATTTCCCACTTTGATAATATGATGATATAGGGCAGAGGATATTCTGACACCGCATCTACACGAGTGACGGGTATGGGCCGTGGCCCATAGACACCTATTATGCACAATTAAAATCAACATGCAGATGCGTTGTCTACCCTTAAAACTAAGTCATCAAATGCGTCGTTACCAGTGAAAAGTCTTCAGTTCTCGTTACTAGTCAAACAAAATACAGCAACATTATACTGCTATTTTGCGCTGGTGTTATGTGTAAATGTGTTCCTACTCCGTTCAACTTTGCTGTCAGTGCTGCAAACATAATACAGCAGCAACGTGGCTCCATTACGTTAAAATATTGATATATTATGGTTAAAGTATTCCGTCATGGTGGTGGTGGCGGTTTGATATTGATAATTTATTTATTTATTTATACACTTTATTGTACTAAAGGTACAAATGGCATGCTAAATGCTATATAGCATTTTCTACCAGCCAACCGGAAATTTAGTGGGAGAAGTGTGTACTGCAGTGGGCTAGGTTGAAAAACTTGTATATTTATGTGTCAGATGAGCCCAAGTAATGTTCTTTTACTTTTGTTTTAAAAATACACTTGTTAGGGAATTTTCTTATTGCTAAGGGAAGCGACTTACGTTTGCGGCAGCTTAGGGAGGGTTGAAGTGGAAAGAGAAGAAGACTTTTTCCTATATTACGTTTATTTTCTAACTTACAAGTTAACTTAACTAATGTGACGATGTGAGTACACAGGAATACTAGACTAAACTTACAAGTTAACTTAACTACTGTGACGATGTGACGTACACAGAAATACTAGACTAAACTAACTTACAAACTAACTTAACTACTACTGGGCTGTTTTAACAATTAGACCCTGGGTTTTATACTGTACTAGCTTTTGCCCGCGACTTCGTCCGCGTGGAGTTCGGTTATATCGCGCCCGTGTGTGAAAAAGTGTCTGCTGGTACAAGTCACAATTATAACTGGATGTCGCGGGCAAAAGCTAGTAAACTACAAAACTTCTTTATACACCACATTTTTTGCTAATCTATTACTGTGTGCCAAAATTATCAGACTACTGGGCGAGCTTACGCGTGAGCAAGCCACATAGAATTACCCGTGTGAAAAACAATTTTCTCTCAAGTCTATACCCGCAAATTTTAATGTCTGCCCTTGTGATATGTTTATGGTCATTGCAAAGCAGACTTTGAGGGGAAACTGTATTCGTTTGAATTCAAAGGGAAGATCATTCGTGATCAAGGGAATTCTTGGTAAAAATACAGTTTCCTCTTGCACGCTTTTACTTTTAGTCTGGTTCCGTTGCACAGTTGAGGAGGTTTTAAATTTCGCAACAACATAACAGGAGTGCCTACGCGCAGAATAAGCTTATGATGTGGAAGACCCGATGGTTTCAGTGAATTAAGAAATTCGACAGGGTAGTTAATTGCGTCATCTGTGTTGACCACAGAGTCTATTGACGTGTACACAATTTCTTCCCCCTCAAAAGACGTTAATAGTATATCGTTCCTTGGTCGTTTTTCGGGGTTAGTATGGCACGTTCACACAACCATTCTATTGGCTTATCGTGGATATTAGCAATATCTGAGTAAATTTTGGATATTAACTCCTGTAACGTAAATACAACTGTGTACAAATTATCAGGGATGGTTATCATTCCGTCATTTATCGGGTAATCACCGTTGCCGATTTCAAGTAGGAGATTCGCAAATCTACCAGCAGACTCTTTTTCTCCTAAGTGTACCCGCATATTTTTCGAGAGCTTGAGGATTTTAATTAGAGGCCATAATGTGGATCTCTTAAGACACGCCTTAACTTCATCTTCTCTAGTTCCTTTTGGCACTACTGGTAGAGTCTGTCTAAAATCTCCAGCCAGCAAAACCGTTACACCACCCATTAACTTCTTATTTCCTCTTATATCTTGTGGAGTTCTGTTTAAAGCCTCTACGCCACCCTTATGAGCCATGGTTATTTAATCCCACACTATCATTTTCGTATGTTTAAATACTTCAGCAAAATTACTTTGTTTCGATTTATTACAAATGGGAGTATCAGCTGTTGTTAAATTGAATGGTAACTTGAAGGTAGCATGAGCAGTTCGTCCACCCTCAAGCAGTGTAGCTGCAATCCCTGAAGAAGCCATAGCCGAAGCACTTCCGCGAGTACTTCTAACTTTTCTTAATAGCAAATTTATGAGGAATGTTTTGCCTGTTCCACCGGGAGCATTTAAAAAGAATATTCCACGCTTATTTGATTCAATTTTTGTGTTAATTTGATTGTAAACTGCTTTTTGTTCGTCATTCAGTGATCCTTCATTATTTTTAACTGTGTTTTCTAATGATGCTAAGTCGTAACTTGTCTCTTTAAGAAACTCTCTATTTTCAAATTGTTGTTCTTTGCTTGGCTGAGGTAACTCATACTCTTTTAGTAGCCGACTACCCAACGCTAATACGGCATCTTCTATAACCGAAAGGCATTTGTTAAATACCACATCTGTTATGTGCTCTACATCCACATCTCCCTGTCTTTCTAATTGCCTTTTAAAATCTTCAGATAGGTATTCTTTGAATTTCTTCCAAAGTCTTAAAGGATCTGATACTTGGCAGAACACTAAAATAATCGTAAAAAGATCCCGAATCATTTGCGGTGATTGGCAAAGTGCCGCCTCTTCCATTGCTGCGAACAAATGCTGATCATCTACAAGCAAGCCGAGAGCTTTGCACACTGATTGGAACGTGGAATATACATGACCGTCTACAGTTTTTAACGCTTCAAACGAAATTGGGCCCCGGATCTCATGAAGATGCTTGCGAAGGTGATAGCATTCTGTATTGTTCGGTTGCACAATATAAACCCTGCCCAGAATGTGGTCTTTTTTGACCCCTGGCCAGCCTTCAACGTTTGATCCTTTCTTTCTCCTTTGGAACTTTATTTTATCACAAACGTAATATGCAGGTACTTCCAGGTAGAGCAATGTTTTTGCAAAGTTATCCACTTTACACAAATCGAAAAAGGATAGGAGTGTGGTTGTTGGAGGACCATTCACTCTTTCACTCAGATTTTGCTCATTAAAATAAACCCTTTGCCCATTTTCCAAATGAACAGTGAGGTAGACTACGGGAGGGAAACGCTCATGAATGGAAAATTCAAGGATTCGCCATACTGCCTCTGATTAACTTATATATCTTCCACTTGTGTAGGTTTTAACTTCATCCTTCTCATTCTCTAAAGCAAACGATGCCTGATCTGAACCTTTATTTACGTATTTACAGACGTATTTTATTGATTTCACCGAATGACGATATTCCACATTTAAGTGAGCGTTAAATGTTTTTAATAATACTGGATTATAAGGGACTACCCAGCGATTATCTATGGATGTGCCTTTGATATCAACAGAGAACCCACCGTCATCTAGTAAACGTCTCTTGTACTGCGGATAACCGTCTTCACAAGTTTGAGTTTCCCTTATGAGAGCCTTGGGGTATCGTTTACTGCACATGTTATCTTTCATACATGGTGACTTTCGATTTAAAGTTCCACATGGACCATGTATCATATTACACTTAACTATTTCGTGAAGTTCTGGGTCACGTTTGGGATCCGGTATTTCAGCACAAATTATATTGTCAATTTGATAATACGTTTGTGAAGCCATTGTGGCAGCGCTGTCGTCGCACCACAAGCGAAAATACATCGAAGCCTAAATCGCGCTATCAAAGTTCCGAAGCAAAAACAGTATATATAGAATACTCCGAACTACCACTCGGAGCGTTGGCCGCTCCCCGGACAGAACACCTTGCCCGGCGGGAGATCTCCCCTTTTCCTTCTACCGGCCACATCTCTAGTTGCGGGCCGCGCGAATTCGCCATTCGCGCGTACATTGACCCCTAGTCAGCTGATTGTAATTCATTAATTCCACTGCTGGTTTTATGTTTAAGTATTTTCATGATTTTGAAATGAAATATCGTTTTATTTAACTGTACTAACATGATGGAGCGTGAATAAAGTTAATAAAACGTTGTGAAAAGAAGATTTTTTTTCCTCGGGATCGAATTTCTTTGTGACCCATCATCATAGGTATCCTTAGTGCTATCATCTGTCATCGTTTTCGGGAGCGTTTCACATACACCCGGTATAGAAGATAGTTTTACAACAATTTTGTTTGATATTCCAATGATGTAATTCCCCTTTCTTGTTTTTTAATACTTTACTATTTATGATCGTAGAAAAAAAATCTATGCACAAAAATGATATGCACATTAAATGTAAATGTATTAAATATAATCAAACGCTTTATGTTGATTGATTGCAGGTGATTGCTTTTGTAATGACCATTTTGGTAACTTTAGCACAGATAGTGAAGAAATTGAATAAGGATATGTATACACTGTATAACTGTATAATAATTATATGAGACCTTAGTTGTAACTCATATTAAAATGTGGTTTAATTGATAAATGTATATTTTTTATTTTTAAAAAGTTATTTATCCCTCTCAGGATCATAATTCGCATGCAGTAGCCCCGATTCCAGAAGCTATTATGTGGAATTATCATCTCTTAACAAGTCCACTGCTGAACATAGGCCTTCCCCAGGAATACCACAAAGCACGGTCCTGAGCCACCTGCATCCATCGACTTCCTGCATGTCTTACCATGTCATCACTCCATCTAGTGGTAGGCCACTCCACACTTTACCTACTGGTATGAAGCTGCCACTTGAGCAGCTTTCTCCCCCATCGCTTGTCGGTTCTTCGAGCTATATGGCCGGCGCATTGCCACTTCAGCTTATTAATCCGTTGTACTATGTCAGTTACTCTGGTTCTACTGCTGATATCCTCATTTCTAAGTTTATCACGCAGAGAAACCCCGAGCATAGTCCTCTCTATACCTCGCTGAGCGACCTTGAACTTCTTCATACGGCCAGCAGTGAAGAACCACGTCTCAGATCCATAAGTCATCACTGGCAACACGCACTGGTAGTACAATCTCGTTTTCAGGTTTTGAGATGAAGAGTCGTAATTTTCCGAACGCTGCCCAGCCGAGTTGAATCCGTCGAGTGACCTCTCGGTCGAAGTTGAACTTACCTAGTCAGACTATTTGTCCCAGGTAAACATACTCGTCAACAACTTCGAGCTTAGTGCTCCCAACAACTACCGGCATAGGTGTGACGTGGACGTTATACATTATCTTTGTTTTGTCCATGTTCATCTTAAGACCTTTCTGCCATAAGGACTATATCGTCGGGAAATTGAAGGTGAGTGATGTACTCGCCATTGATGTTAATACCGTATCCTTTCCAGGCCAGTAGCTTGAAAACGTCATCCAAAGCAGCGGTGAAGAATTTCGAAGATATAACGTCACCCCTGTCTTACACCTCTCTGCAATTGGATAGGTTTCGTACTCTGGTTCTGAACTCGGATAGCCTTTCGCCACTTCAGCACTTCGATACCGACAGTCAACTAGGCACCGCTGAAGGGACTGCAGCACCGCCCAAATTTCAACGGAATCAAAGGCTTTCTCATAGTCCACATACACAAGACATAGCGGCAGATTGTACTCCTCGGTCTTCTGTACAATTTGCCGAAGGCGAGACGAGAGTGTATGTGGTGTATGGTGCTAAAGCCTTTTCGGAAACCGGCTTATTCAGGAGGCTGGAAGTCATCGAGTTTGCGTGCGAGACGATTCATAATGACTCTCGAAAACAGCACGTAGACACGGCTCAGAAGGGAAATCGGTCTGTAGTTCTTCAAGAAAGTGTTGTCGCCTTCCTTAAAGAACAAGACCATCGCACTTCTGCTCCACGCCTCCGGTGTAGTGCCACCGTTTTTAAAGTGCTGGAGAGCCATTCTAATCTCGCTCAGACTGACGTTCGGAATATCATCGGAATAGTGTCTGATAAGACTTGCTCGTGGATCGTTACTCACACTTGTGTGTGGTTCCAACGATCTTGTGTACAGCTGCCCATAGAACATCTCAATCTCACTCAAAATCTCAGGTGTCCCGGAAACGATGCTGTCACACTCGGTCTTCAGCTTCGACAGTTGGCGTTTTCTGGCAGACAGATCTCTGGCAAAGACTTTGGAGTCATGGTTACGCTCGATCGCTTCTTCAAAACGAGCTGTATTGAAGTTGCGTAAGTCTCGCCGCATGCATTTGGAGATCTGTCTGTTCAGTTGCCTGTATGCTGTCAAATCTGCAAAAGACTTTTTCTTATAGTATGGGGGTGACAAACGAGCACACAGCCCACCTGGTGGTAAATGGTTGCTGTGGCCCATAGACATCAACATCTATCCTCGATTAAAAATTAAAATGCAGATGCGTTGTCCCTGAGGACTAAAATGGAATGCCTCGTTTCCAGTAAAAAGGGTCTCCGATTCTCTACACTCACCATACGAAACACAGCAGCATTAAGCTGCTATTTTACGCTGGTATTCTGTGAGAGCGTGGTCCTACCCCGGTCGAGCCGACCCATTCGTGATACAACCATAATAATATAGCTGAAGCATGGCTCTACCAGGTATATTCAGACTTCAGATTTATTTCCCGTCTAATAGCCATGAGATTAAGAGTGTGATGGTAGAGTTTTTGTGTTATTCTTGGGCGGTTCTTACAAAACTTTTCTCCGACCGCATGGACAGTTTCCACGAGCTTGTCATTCATATCTTTCACTTCATTGCAATCTTCTAGGCACTGAAAACGATTTTGTAACTCGAGCTGAAAGTTTTCGGGACTTTGGATTAGAGCACGAGGGGGACGGAGTGTTGACTTCATTAGATGTGACCTCTCCAACTTAACGTTTAGGTTCAGTGTGCCTTTCACCATTCGGTGATCGCTGCCCGTTTTCACCCTCCCGATCACTGAGACATCACTGAACAGTTGTACAGTGTTATCTTCTGCGACAGTTTCCCCCTGTCACCTCTTACGACAGCCACGGGAAGATATGAGGTAATGGGTATTCTTGCCCGCAACTACATGAGTTATTGATGTTTTATTGGGTGTTAACACCTAGTTGAAAATTCGTCGCCTGAAAACTTAATTCAATCTCAATCGCCTAGTGCTATACAAACATCACTGTTTTTAATCACCAATCAATCGCAAATATCACCAATTTGAATGCGTCTGTGAGTATGAGCGCGTGGGCATTATCCGCGCGTATGAGCGTGGGTCACACTGTTGGTCTAGGGAAGACTGACCCCTTGGATCGGTCTGCCTTCTTGTAAAACGTTTTAAAATAGTTGTCTAGCTAACATATTATATAAAAATAGAGTTTCAGAATGTAAGTAAAATTGAGTAATTTTTTTGAGAGCTTTAAAGCGTCTGCAAAGCAATACTGCCGACGGAAAGTGTCTGAGAGTGTTGATGACTGACTTTTAACATATACGTAAAAATCAGCTGGGAGAATAAACGTGAGGTGAGCAATATTTTTACGTATCTTGATTACCTGATACCTGGAAAATGGCCCACTAGCCAAGCTAGTACATACTAACACTACTCAATCTTACACATTTCAGCTAATATGCAGCTTCATCTCCCGTCTAACAACCATGAGATTAAGAGTGTGATTGGAGAGTTTTTGTGTTCTTCTGCGATGGGTCTTACAGAACTTAGCTCCGACCGCATGGACAGTTTCCACAAGCTTGTCATTCATATCGTCCACTTCATTGCAATCTTCTAGGCACTGAAAACGATTTTGTAACTCGAGCTGAAAGTTTTCGGGACTTTGGATTAGAGCACGAGGGGGACGGAGTGTTGACTTCATTAGATGTGACCTCTCCAACTTAACGTTTAGGTTCAGTGTGCCTTTCACCATTCGGTGATCGCTGCCCGTTTTCACCCTCCCGATCACTGAGACATCACTGAACAGTTGTCGTCTGGTCGTCGTAATGAAGTCAATCTCATTTTTTGTCGAACCGTCGGGGCTCAACCAGGTCCACTTTCTGTGGGACCGCTTTTGAAAGAAAGAGTTCATCATAAAGAGTTCCTCTTTCTCCATAAAGTCGGCCAGCTGTTGGCCCCTTGGGTTCCGTTGCCCTATTCCGAATTTCCCTACTTTCAGCTCACCGCTCTCTCTTGTGCCTAGTTTTGCGTTGAAGTCTCCCATTAACACCGTATAGTGGGTTTTGGAGGAATGCATGGAATGCAATCTAGAGATATCCTCATACATTTCCTCCACTTCCTCATCGGGGTGTGCCGAGGTTGCTGCGTAAACCTGTATGACCTACAGCGAATACCGTTTGGTGATTCTGAGTATAAGGTACGCAACCCTCGTCGACACACTCCCAATCTTTACAACGTTGTTAACGAGAGATTTATGGACGATAAATCCGACACATCCTTGGGACAGATGGTCGCCCTCCCGGTGATAGAATAAGTTGCCAGATTTGAGGATTACCGTGTCCTTCCCCTTTCTTTGGACCTCGGATAGTCCTATTATATTCCAGCGTAACTTATCTATCTCTTCTTCCAGCTCCAGGATCTTCTCGTCAGTCCTCAGGGTGAGTGCGTTATAAGTTGCCAGGTCGAGTCGTCTTAAGTGGCAACCGCACCTCCACCGGAGATTCTGAACACCCTCTGCCTCGCCGTTACCATGTTCGCCACCGTAGCCAGGAATAGCGGCGCCGCCGGGGACTGGGGGCCGTCTATTTGTGTCGTTGCTCATGGGGGGTATATTGCCATATTTGCAACGCTTGGCGTGCGGGTTGGCAACCGCAGTTTTTTTATTGTAGTATTGGTGTCATCAAGAAGATGCTGCTGCCCATCTGCCCTTCTGTATCAGTTTCCCTTTGTCGCCTCTTACGATACCCACGGGAAGATATGGGGTATTTGGTATTCTTACCCGCCATTACGCATTTCGTTCGTCAGAAAATAAGTGACGTCGGGTGGCCCTGGGATCTTGCTCCATTATGGGTGATGCTTAAGTTGCTATATCTCATTATTCTCCGCATTCCTTTGTTTCCTGCTCTTACGACACAAATTTATACAGTTTTAAATTAAATAATAGTTATAATATATACTTAAAATTAAGTATAGATTGTAAACTTTAGGTAAAGTGTTATGAAAATAAGTTTATTGATACGATACTTAGATTCGTTTTAAGTATTTTGTAGTCACTTAGACATTACTTACCCGTACCTTCCAAGTCGAATCCGTACAACTGCAAAATAATGGAATTGTATTTTTTGTTGAATATTATAAATAAATTAGGTGACTCTTTAACAAACGCAAAAAAGCGCCTTCTACTTTAAGAAAAGCGGTTTAATAAATATCCGGCTTTATAAGTTTTCTTTTCATGACTAGCCACCACCGGTCACTTCTGCCAGGCTCGCTGTGCTTTCCGCTGCCGCTCGCTTGTACGATATTTTGGGATTTGTCAGTCCAATAATGCTTTACGCCAAATTATTAATTAAAACCTTGTGGGTTTTTAAACTTACTGGGACGAGACCCCACCCGTTATTATTGTCAATATGTGGCAGCAACATATTTTAGAATTACCTTTAACGGTACGGATAGATGTTGAAGCAAAGAAGAGAGCATGGCTAGATTTACTATTTGATAAAATTGAAAGAAAGAAGGCAGACTTTAGACGTCTAAATAAAAGGAGTTGAAAAGAAAAAGCAAAGAAAGAACGGATAAAAATGATAGATGGATATCTGATAACTTCCAGGAAAATATTAAAATGTTCTAGAAACTCGTAAGAACTGCCAGGAGAAATTCAAAACAGCCTATAATGAATGCTATACGAGATGAGAATGGCTGTATGCTGAATAACGAATTTTCGAGTTTAAAGAGATGGAAGGAATACTTTGAAAGTGTTTATGAATGAAGAATCGTCTGAATTTAATGAACTAGAAATTCCGAAAGAAGTGGAAAGATTTATGGAGATATGTGTAGATGAAATAATGAAAGCAATGAAAAGCATGAAAGCTGGTAAGGCAGACGGATATGATAGAGTATCACTCGAAATGCTAAGGGCTGGAGAGGGAGTGGTGGCAGGCCTGCTGGCCTTGTTTAATTTATGTTGGGAACTGAAGCGGGTACCGGAAGACTGGTGCAAACACGTTATAATCCCAATATATAAGAGAAAAGGGTCACAGCAGAACTGTAAAAACTACCGTGGTATCAGCCTGCTTAGCATTGTGGGTAAATTGTATGCTAAGGTGTTAGAGGTTGAAAGAGTTATGAAAGAAACTGATAGATAAATTTGGGATGTGCAAGCGGGGTTTAGAAAGGGAATGGGGTGTACAAATCAAGTCTTTTCCATGCGCATGATCACGGAGATGGTTTTGGCAAAAAATAACGTAAAGTTTTTTGTGCGTTCATGGATTTGGAAAGAGCTTATGACAGAGTGGACAGGACTGTGTTATGGCAAACACTGAACTCATTTGGGTTGAGCGCTGGTTTGATACAGGCATTGAGTTCTCTTTATAGGGACTCTAATGCTTGTGTCAAGATCAACGGGGTCTACTCGGACTGGTTCGGCATCCATAAAGGTGTCAGATAGGGCTGTGTAGCTTCCCCGTGACTGTCTAACCTATTTATGGACAGTTGTTTGGAAACATTGAAAGTTGAAGAATGTGGGATAAGAATGGGTGAGCTAACCGTCAAATGCCTTTTGTACGCTGATGATCAAATCATATTTGTGTCGTCAGCGGCCAAGTTGCAAATGATGGTTACATTAATGAACAGGTCTTTAAAAGAAAAAGGAATGAAAGTGAACGAAAGTAAGACGAAAGTTATGGTTTTTGAAAGAGAAGAAAGTAAAACGATATGTGAAATTAGAATAGAAGGGGAGTTGATTGAGCAAGTGGATGAGTTTGTATATTTGGGATGTGTATTTAGTAGGGATGGTAGATATGATAAGAATATAGAACGACGAGTGAACGCAGGAAATAGAGTGAATGGGGCACTACACTCTATTGTGGAAAGTCAGAATGGTCCAAAAATGGCAATTCATAATGCTGTGTTAGTCTCTACTTTAATGTATGGTAGTGAAAGTTGGGTGTGGTTGAAGAAGCACGAGAGTAGAATAAATGCTGTAGAAATTCGGTCATTAAGGAGTACGTTAGGGCTGAATCTAAGTGACAGGGTGCGAAATTGTGTGATAAGAGAAAAGTGTGGTTTGCAAGATAATGTTGTGACCAGGATTAAGAAAGGAATGCTTCGGTGGTTTGGTCAAGTAGAAAGAATGAACGAGGAAAGAGTGACAAAGCAAATGTATATTGCATGTGAACGGCAGAGTCGGGAAGGGACGCCCTAGATGTGAAGGTTTATGGACCAAATTGGCGATATATTGAAAACTAGCTTTTTACCCGCGGCTTCGCTCGCGTTGGATCAAATTTAGAAATATCATAAATACTACTCCATTTAAAGTTAAAACTTCATAAATGTAGTTCTATTCACGATGAACGTGTGAAAGGAACTATATACATGAACGGGAGTAGAAATATAGAGGAGATGGGCAGCAGCGTCTTTCTGATTACGGCTCAAAATAATAAAAAGATGCAGTTAGCAACAACGGCTAATATCCAACTTATTTCGTAATCTATGGTGGGAATCGAAATGATGAACGGGAGTAGAAATATATTAGCAATGTATAGGCGGCGAAATAGAAATCAATACCCCATTTCGTCTCGTGGTTGTCGTAAGAGACGACAGAAGGGAAACTGAAACAGGAGATGGGTGGCGGCATCTTCCTTATAACAGTGCCGAGTAACAAAAAGCTACCGTTGCCAACCCACTTGCCAAGCGTGACTATAACTGTAAATATCCGGCCTATTTGACAAACAATGGGAGAAACCTATGATCAGTAGTGGATAGGCCTATTAAAAGTAAAAAAGTAGCAGCCTACATATATCCCACTACTGGGGACAGGCCGCAGCGAGTTTTAGGACAAAGAAGAGTTGATTGAGTTGACTCCAACGCGGGTTGACCGACTTCACATAAGTATACCTAAAAATGATTTCCGAAATATTTTTTTAACTTCTCAAATACCTATACAGGTTTCCTTGCGATATTTTCCTTCACCACCGAGAACGTGGTAAATCGAAACTTCAAATTGCAATTAAAATATGAGTGGTGTCGGTGCGGATCGAATTTGAGTTTCTTACGTACTATGAAATTTACGTTTGTTTCGCTTACCGGATAACTTTCAAGATTCTATCAATGCAGTTTTACTCATAGTTAAAATAAAAATAAACATGCGTTTAAAATTTGCTCTTTGATATTTATAGTACTTTTTCGCAAGAGCCTGTTCATTTACTCATGTCAGCTATGAAACCGGGACTGTCACAAAAATCTCAATAGGTAAATAGGTTTTATAAGTTTCATTGAAAGTAAAAAAGTAAAGAAGCAGCTTACATACGTCTTACTGCTAATTACCCATGTGCAAAATAGTGGTTTCATATGTCCACGATTTTTTTAAAACTACTTAGATATCAAGGTTTCGCCGCCAAGTTATTCTTTGCCACTTCACTGAGCACGTGGAAACTAAGTTCCTTACCAGTTTCATTAGTACTCGCGGGAATCGAACACTTTTGTTCCTGTGCTTTGAAATCTTACGGCGAACTACACGGCTCTCGTATTTGCTTAAATAAAACTCATAAAAACTAAAAAGAAGCTTTTGTACTATTGTGGACCCCATCTACCTAGTAATTAGTCATTCAAACTATTCCATCATTTAAAGATGAAAATCTTACAGTCCACTTAATTTTCAATTACTTACATTGGACTTGACACAAAAAGAAGTTGGTGAAATATTGCTATGCTGATAGACACCCAACATATTCAAATAAAGACCATCTTTTTTAATCACAGTTTTGTGTACACAGTTCTGTTAGTCATTTTGCTAAAAGTGACAATTACGATAAACCATCCCGACACCGGTTTGGATATTTTAAGTAGCTCGGCAAAGATTAAGGATAGTTTGGTGGTGCTTGAACAAATTAATGTTGTGGGGATCAACAAGAGTCAACTGCTGGTAATAAAAGAAATTCAAGATGGCGATCAAAACCAACAATGACGCATTAAATTAAATGAACAAACTTAGGAACATGTCCAGCGATAACTAAAAATAAAAAATAATTATAAAAAACATAATTTAATTATGTTTTTAATAATAATAAACAAGCTGCTTTATAAAGAAGAAATAAACTTTAAATTAAATCAAGCCCATGAATTTATTACATTACACAATTTATATGATAAAAAAATTTAATGTATTCTATTTTTTTTTTGTTTAATATATTACTGTGTGTGTTGTATATTTACAAATACATTTCTGTGACCAACTTACCCTTGTTTCATTAATAAAATTAGTTGATTGTTACAACTTCCATAAAGTGATATTACATGTACATTTTCTACAATAAAAAAAGTACACTACTAAATAATAAAATGTAAATCTGACGAAATGAAGAAATCCTACCAAAGAAGAAAAGTATCAATTCAGTTGGTCTACTGCAAAATTTATACTGTGGCGTGTATTTACCGCACAGGTCCCCATAGT
>JAGSMP010001586.1:0-43146 GCA_029286625.1 Parnassius orleans
TTAAGGATAGTTTGGTGGTGCTTGAACAAATTAATGTTGTGGGGATCAACAAGAGTCAACTGCTGGTAATAAAAGAAATTCAAGATGGCGATCAAAACCAACAATGACGCATTAAATTAAATGAACAAACTTAGGAACATGTCCAGCGATAACTAAAAAATAAAAAATATAAAAAACATAATTTAATTATGTTTTTTAATAATAATAAACAAGCTTATGCTCTATAAAGAAGAAAATAAACTTTTAATTAAATCAAGCCCATGAATTTATGACATTACACAATTTATATGATAAAAAAAATTAATGTGTTCTATTTTTTTTGTTTAATATATTACTGTGTGTGTTGTATATTTACAAATACATTTCTGTGACCAACTTACCCTTGTTTCATTAATAAAATTAGTTGATTGTTACAACTTCCATAAAGTGACATTACATGTACATTTTCTACAATAAAAAAAGTACACTACTAAATAATAAAATGTAAATCTGACGAAATGAAGAAATCCTACCAAAGAAGAAAAGTATCTATTCAGTTGGTCTACTGCAAAATTTATACTGTGGCGTGTATTTACCGCACGGAGTCCCCATAGTACCTATGGTTTGCGCCGCATCATGAATAAATACGCTAAATGGCGTGAGCTGGGAAAGCGTTTAATTGCCTACAGGTATGGGATAACCTCCACTTAATTAACTATAGAAAATATTCTATGAAGAAATCTATTGAGGAGTACTATGTTCAGCAATGGACTTTTGACAGGCGTTAATAGATGGATGAAAGATTGAATAATAGGAAGAATACTTATGAATATACTCAAGCTGAAGCCAGTGCTATAAAAATGGTTAACATGAAATTTACTTCGCATTACTTCAAATATTTCTACTTACTTGTACACCGAAATAATATTTGAAAATAACATGTATTAAAGCAGAACCCACAAGACGTTACTAAGTTGTACTAGTATGAGAAGCTTTCACAAAGCATAGATCATAAAGTTTGGCGCCCATTTCAAAGCAAACATGTTGCGTCTATTAATTTAATCAAAAATTCAAGAACCTCAGAGCGAACTTTCACATCCACTGAGATGGGCTTTGTTACAAGGCTATGTCAAATAACTGTACATATTAGCGCTTAAGTTTAGTAATTAACTTATAGCGTAGGGGCTTCGGTGACAGAGTCATATAGCATATTTCTCCTGCTTGATCATACAGTCGCTGTTCACTGTGCATCGAAATACGCTAACAATTAGATAAACCAGTTCATGTTATAAATTATTTTTGGTATCATTTATAACTTATGGAAATTAAATATGCTAAAAATGTATTAGCTAAGATCAGCGTAATAAAATAAAATGATGTTTTAATTTGAAGACCACCTCCCACCCTCGCTCAATTGCGTGCACTATCCCCGTCACCACTAATCCCAACACTACTACTCCCAACATCATTACACTAAAGAAGACACACCACCGTCAATAACACAACACGAGTTTCGCCTCTTCTAAGCTTAGCTAGCTCAGCGGTCAGTAACCGCAGAGACTACTTCACCTGAGGATGCCTGGTTTAGAGACGTAACACGTTTCATATTATCGATGGTGGTGTCTTTCATAGTATAGCGGTGTTAGGATTAGTGGTGACGGAGATAGTGCACGCAATTAGGGAGGGCGGGAGGTACTCTTCAAAGTAGGTAAAACATATCATTTTATTTAATTCTGCGGATCTTAGCTGATTAATTTGTAACATCTTTAATATAATGGATTTCCACAAAGTAACGCCTGATTCTATTAATTTACTTATGAAAAATAATAGTAAAAGTGAAGTTACAGTTTATATGCATCCCACTGTTGGGGCACAGGCCTCCTCTTATTTCTGTGAGGGTTATGAAGCAATTATTCTCCCGCGCTGCTTCAGTGCGTGTTGATGGAATTCGTATCTCCTAGAGATATTTTGTTTTTAAATTACTACCATGTCCTAACAGCCATCTGGGTAGGTACCACCCTCTCACCTATCTCTGCAGCCAAGTAGCTTGCACTGCTATGTTTCGGTCTGAAGGGAATAGAGAGCTTGTATGATTACAGGCTCTGATGCATTTCATCTTAGTCCTCGAACCATAGACGTGACAACGCATCCTTATTTGTTCGCAGCCTCCTATGTTTGAATTTGATTACCTATGTCCATGGTCTGCAGTAGCCACTTGCCACCAGGTGGATAGTAGTTTCGTTTGTCATTTTAGTAATATAAAAAAACGTGTGCAGTTCACTCGCGGTAGAAGTGAAACCTTCAAATGAAATGAAATATAAAATAAAAATATTTCACGGCAAATGGTTTATTTAATATGATCATTTTCAACCACAAGTGCGGCATTAAATATATGATAAAAGTTTAATTTTATGGCAAATAAATGTTACAACCCTCATTTTTAGACTTGATTTTAGTGTAATAAATCAAAAGCATATTTTATTTCGCGAAAAGTTGATTTGTAATAGCGCCATCTACTTTATTCTATAGGTAAAGTTATTTTATCGAACAAAAATTTATTGACTCTCTAAGTGGTACATAAGTTAGGCGCTAGATGGCATAAACACAAACATTTAATATAAATCGGCAGTCTATGAAATCATGGATTGTTATGAATGTATTGGATATGATAATTTTATTCAATGTGGTTAATTTTTTTAAAGGATAAGGGTGACAAGCGAGCACACAGTTTACCTGATGGTAAGTGGCTACTTTCCATAGACATCTACATCTATCCTCGTTTGCAAATCAAAATGCAGATGCGTTGTCAGCCGTGAGGACTAAGATAGTATGCCTCTTTTCCAGTAAAAGGGTCTCCGGTTGTCTACTTTCACCATACGAAACACAGTAGCATTAAGCTTCTATTTTACGTTGGTATTCTGTGAGAGTGGTCCTTCCCCGATCGAGCCGACCCATTCTTGCTACAACTTACTATTAATATAGCTGCAGCATTGCTCTACCACGTAAAAATATTTACGTACCTACGTAATTTTATTTTTTTAATAAAAACTGTTTATTTTAACAGTCAAAATTTATATTAACCATATTTAAAGCACGGCACAAAGAGGAGACCGAAATAATAAAAAACACAATTAAAAAAAAATTCTAGCATTGCTTTTAACATTACTAAAATTCCCTTTTTACCATTATGGGTAAGCTTAAAATAAAATAGGGCGGATCCGAACCCACAACCTTTTGAGTTCGCGGTCCGCACCTTGACATTAGGCCACAGTCGTTGACTTAACTGTATTCTATCTCATTCTCTCGCAGGAAAATCCCATACTTGTATACTTTGTTTCTTTTTGGTGTCGCTTTTTCTTTTCATTGAGTTTCAAATCACAACGATGCTAAAGAAGTTTTCACTTCAAAAATTGTTCTGCCGACATGCAGGTATCATTATTTTTTCCTTCATTGACGAGTACATGGTAAACGAGCTCACAAAATTTCAAATTAAAATTGCATTACAGCCGGCGGTTATCGAACCCGCGTTGCTCATGTACTGTCAAATTTACGGCATGCGCTTAGCTTACCCGGCTACCGAATTAGGGGAAAATAACATGTTAATTTTATTTAAAAGCCATTTAATATTGCTTTGAGTATAGAGTGCGAGACACGGGATAATACCATTATTCTTTTGGCCTTTCCACATACATTTGTTTTTTAAATATAATAAGGGTAACAAACGAGCACACAGTCCATCTGATGGTAAGTAGATGCTGTAGCCCATGGACATCTACATCCATCCTCGATTAGGAATCAAAATTCAGAAGCGTTGTCACACTTGAGGTTTGAGGAATGCCTCTTTTCCAGTAAAAATATCTCTCCGGTTCTCTACACTACGAAATACAGCAGCATAAACTGTTATTTTACGCTAGTATTTTGCGAAAGCGTGGTCCCCATTCGTGCTACAACAACAAAATAGCTGTAGTATGGCTCTACCACGTCAAATTAGTGCTAAAATCTCCTCATAATCTCTGCGGCAATAATTTTGTCTCCCTATCATTTTAAACTGTTCGAAATTAAGCGATGCCCGTCTGTGTCACGTGTTACAGGATACGCATATCAGTGTTACCACAGATCTCTTCATTAATTGTGTCCACTCGGCGCGCACACGGTCGCTGTCCGCGTTTGATGAGGGTCGGGCTACAGCGAGGCGGCTGTGTCTACACAAATGTTAAAGTTATTCATTCGGTTGAGAGTTTTATATTGTTTATTAGTGAACATTAACCAACTAGGTAGTAGAATGATTTTTAAGCTTTCTTAGAGAGAATACATGCCATATTTGCCATGCTTGATAAGTGGGAATACAACTGCAGTTGTGTTAATTAAGTTTTGTCAAGAAGATGCTGCAGTACATACTCCGGTTTAGTTTCAATTTGCTATATAGGTAGAAGAACCGACAACCGATGGAGAAGAAAAATTATCGAGTAGCAGCAGACGTCTACTATTTCGATTGTCGTCCCGACAGCCAAGCGTGATGATCATGAGAATTCGTCCCTATAATGGGAGAAACCCTAGTCCGTCGGTGCACTTTTATGGTCTGTTTTAAAAATTGTCTTTTGATGATGATGATATTTCACTGACGAACTTCGCCCGCAACGACAACACTCAAAGTGCTTGTGCGGTTTTTTTTATAAAACTGTAGTGACAAACTAACTTATAGTTCACCTGGTGGTATGTGGCTACTGCCGTCCATACATACCTGCAACCAACTTCAAACAAAGAAGGCTACAGATGCGTTATCACCTCTGAACACTTAGATATGTACGTAATTACCAGCGTAAGCTGCATCTTATCTTTTTTTTTAAATTTATTTACCATATTACAAAGCATTACAAAAAAACTATCCTAAAAAGTCGCATACAGAAAACCACTAAGGTTTATGATGACGCGACCTGAGTCGACGTTATATTAAAGTATAGTTAATTTAGTTTGTATAAAGAAAACATTACAGCCTAATTAGGACCTGAGCAAACGCATATACGCTGTTTTAAGTAGTAACATTTTTTTAAATGAATTACCCAAAAGTACATTTAAGTTTTTTTTTAAAATGTCTTTTATATTTAAGTTATCGCGGAATTCTGGGGTAGGTTGTTTATAAGTCGTGGAACAATGTAACTTGCCGTTCGTTCCCCGTACATATTGTTTGCATGGCTCGTCTGCAGCTTGCGGCTGCTTATTTTGGTGCTTGATTTCTAATTTTAAGTCTTCATTAAAAAGTGTTTTTTTAAAAGTAAATGTTTGACTTGCGTATGAACTGGTAGTATATTGCAGTGCTTAAAGAGCATACTATCGTCATCATGAAATTGACGTCGAATTTTGTCTGTGACAATGTTTTTAAGGGTTCTTATCTGGAGGTTATATATTTTGTTTAAATAAGTATTAAATGTATATAAGATTCTGCCAGAGAGTTATATAACATCATCTTAACTGGGAACGGAAGTCTGTTTTTCAGTATTATAATATTAGCTAAGAATTGTCTTAACTTGTTACAAACATACTCCATGTGGTTATGCCAAGTAAACTTACTATCGATCTGCATTCCGAGATATGTCTGGGTATCGACGAGATCTATAGAGGGGCAACTACGAGTACAAGTGTTTTTACAAGACGAGTGAAGGCAACTATGATTGTGAGCAACAATGTGTTTGGATAAAGTAAACTTGATATAAGGAGACTTTATGTGTAACAGCTTGGTTTTAGTGGAGTTCAGAACCAATCCGGCGTCATGACACCATTTTGCAAGCATATTAAAGTCAAACTGTAACAGGTCACATGCTATATCAGGGTCTTTATCGGCGACTAGCAAACTGCAAACTGGCAGCATAAACAGTGATTTATGTAAAAGCGCATGTCGTTTACATATGACAGAAAATGGAGGGGGCCAAGCACAGATCCCTGTGCTGTGCCTTCAGTTACAGTCACCGGTCCTGTGTGTGTCATTTATTCTCACAGAGAATTTCCTATTTTAAGATAATTTGTACACCATCTCAGACGAGGTACCCGTATTCCACAATCATCCAACTTAGTGATGATTTTTTTATGATCAAGAGTGTCGAATGCCCGTGAAAAGTCTATAAATAGGACGAGTACATGGTTTTTGTTATTTAGATACTCGTTAATTTCATCTGTTAACTTCATCAAAAGATCATTTAAATCCTTCCCAGCTTTAAAGCCAAACTGATTTTCATATATTATATCGTGCGTATTGTAGAATTCATAAATTTGTTCACACACATATTTTCTACAATTTTGTTTATTGGAGATAATAAGGTGATTGGTCGATAGTTCAGGAAATCATCCCGTCTTCCTTTCTTGTATATTGGTCTAAAACATCCTAACTTTAGTTCGTCGGGATAAATGCCAATTTCAACACTTGTATTAATTAGGTTGGCAATGGCCGTGGCCCCTACTGTGTCCATACATTTTATATCAGAAACCCCAATATTATCAGAGCCTGGTGCCTTTTTAGAGCTAAGTTTTTTGATTATTTTATTTACCTTATCACGGGTTGCTTTTTGAAAGTATATACTAGAATTATTTGGCCGAGAATACTTACAAAATTCTTAGACTTAGACTTAACAAATTCGAGTTACAGGTTTGAATTATGTTTTTTACAGCGTTATCAAGTTATTTACGATATATTTGATAGTCTACCCTTCAAAGGCTTTTAAAACCGCCGCATCCACTGATGATGTTACACGCCCAAGCATTTTGTTGATTATTTCATAAACTTTTCTTGTATTTTTGAAATTCTGTTGAATGTTTTGAATATAGTATCTATTTCGTTTATTCATATCTGACAGTTAATAACCACCACTGCCCTTATATCTTCGTATCATCTGAAGTTCAGGTACGTTGCGTCTTTTGGAAAGTAGTAGGATATTTCCATTCTAAAATCTTGACGTTGATCATAGTATCGAATCACAGCCTGAACTAACTGCATCGAGATAACACGTTGTATTTAAAGTCAAAGTCAAAATATTTTTTTTCAAAATTGGCTTTTACAATCATCATCATTATAGTCCTTCACAAGTCCACTGTTCACAGTCACTAGGCCAAAGAATGTCACAAAGTACGGTCCTGAGCCACCTACATCCATCGAATTCCTGCATGTCTTACCAGGTCCTCACTCCATCTAGTGGGGTGACGCCCTACACTTTGCCCGCCGGTACGAGGACGCCACTCGAGAATCTTTTTCTCCGTCGGTTGTCGGTTCCTCGAGCTACATGGCCGGCTCATTGCCACTTCAGCTTACGAATCCGTTGGGCTATGTCGGTTACTCTGATTCTACTGCGGATATCCCCATTTCTAAGTTTACCACACAGAGAAACCCATAGCCCTCTCCATAGCTCGCTGAGCGACCTTGAGCTTCCTCATATGGCCAGCAGTGAAGGACCACGTCTCAGATCAGCTTTTACAAAGCACCCTTTTAAAGTCTAAAAGTTGCAGCCTACTAAAGTCCACTGCTAAACATAGGCCTTCCCCATAGATTGCCTCATAGGGGGGATAAATACCATAGTTGCCACGCTTGGCAAGCGGGTTGGCAACCACATTTTTTATTTTAAGTCGTTATTAGGAAAAAGTTACTGCCCATCTCCTGATTTGTTTCCCTCTTTCGCCTCTTACGACACCCGCGGTATGATATGGGATAGTGGATATTCTTACACCGCCACTACACGGTAAAGTGTAAAGTCTAGCGCTACGTCAATTCGCACGTTATTCGCACGCTAATGAAACTTTCCGTTCCTTTCTACGCAATGAATACGTCGGAATCTTCCATCATACAAACACCAACTAAACAAAACAAAAATTAATATCTTTGTAATACACTGCAACAAGTTCATTGCAAAAATAAAATATTGCGAATAGCTTCTTAAGGAATTTTCCATGAACACTTTCTTTGAGAGTTTACTTATAAAAGCTACTTATGGCAGTATTTCAATTTACATGTTATTTAATCGGATTGCTGTGCACACAGACTATGATATATCTTGTTGACTCGTCGTTGCGCAGAAACTGTCTTTCACGAGTGACATCAGTTTCTTTAAGTTTTTTATATAAATTATTTTTAGTCTATTTCAAAAAGATGTTGATACTCATTAAGGGGTAATAATTTTACGCTCACTAGATGTAGCTAGTTGGGAGTAAATGAATGTCATTATAATTGAGAAATTGCGTTTTAAAAAAAAATTGTTCCTAGAGTGAGTAAATACACAAAGCAAAACCACAGTGGTTTGCTGAAACAGTTATTTGTCGGAGTGATTCGAATGCACGATCCACAGCCGTTACAGCCTATTAAAGTCCACTGCTGAACATTGGCCTCCCCTATAGATTGCCTCATAGAGGGGATATTTATAGTTGCCATGCTTGGAAAGTGGGTTGGCAACCGCAGTTTTTTATTATTAATCGTTACTAAGAAGAGGCTGCTGACCATCTCCTGGTTTGTTTCTCTCTGTTCTTCTCTGTCACTTGTTACGACACCCACGGGATGATATGGGATAGTATATATTTTTACATCGTGACTACACGGGTACGGCCCACAGCGCTGCAACCAAATGCTAAGCCACTGCGCTACGGAGCCGTCGAATTTATTCACTTCTCTTTAATATTTAACGTCATTTATCAGTTAAAATAAAAGATTATTTAAAATTGTCGACCACTGGTGGCGTAGGAGGTTCCACTACCACATATTCCTTGGGTGCCATGATAGGCATCTTGGTTTTTTTTTTTTTTATAGGAGAGGGGCAAACGAGCCTGCGGTTCACCTGATGTTAGTGACTACCGCCGTCATGAACAACTGCAACACCAGGGAATTGCAGATGCGTTGCCGGCCTTTTAAAAAGGAGTAGGCTCTTTTCTTGAAGGTCCCTAAGTCGTATCGGTCCGGAAAAATCGCTGGTGTTAATCGGTTCCACAAGGAAGTTGTGCGAGAAAGAAAACATCTTCTAAATCGCACAGTGGTGGACCGCCAATCATCCAGATGATATGGATGGTATCGCGAGTTTTGTCGCGATGTGCGATGGTGAAATTGAGCGGCTGGAATTAGTCCGAACAATTCCTCTGAGCACTCCCCGTGGTATATGCGATAAAATACGCAAAGAGATGCAACATCTCTACGCAGTGCTAGTGAGTCAAGCCGATCGGAAAGAACTCGGTCGTCGACGATTTGATCCGCTTTGCACTGAATGCGGTCAAGTGGAAGGAGCTGGCACTGGGGAGCCCCTGCCCAGAGATGGGAACAGTATTCCATGTGAGGCCGAACCTGCGCCTTGTAAAGTTGCAGGTGGTGTGCCGGCATGAAATACTGCCCTGCTCTACTGAGCACGCCAAGCTTTTAGAGGCTAATTTTGCCTCTCTTCCGTGACCACGAAACTGCACGTCACTCGATATGTCAACGCCGAGGATTCCGATACTGGCTGAGGCAACAAGGGAGTGCCTTGAAACTGAGGTGATACGACAAAGGGTTCCTTTTAGCGGTAAACGCGCAAACTTGTGTCTTCTGGGATTGAACTGACTAGATTTAGTCGTCCCCAATCCGAGACTTTGTCCAACAAAGTCTCGACTTCAGACACAAGTTTGTTCCGGTACTGGCGACGTTTTCCCGAGAAATATTGGCATGGCCGGTGTATAGCATCACCAGTGCTGTCATCCGCATAGCAATGAATGTTACCGGTTTGCAACATATCATTGATATGCAGAAGAAACAGCGTTGGTGATAGCACGCAGCCTTGTGGAACACCAGCGTTAATAGTCTTGTAATCGAGCACGCACCGTCTACTACGACCTTGATGCTCCGATCAGCCAGAAAACTGGTGATCCAATTGCACAATTCTCGAAGCCCATAGGAAGGAAGCTTCGAAAGAAGCGCTGTGCCAGACCCGATCGAAGGCTTCGCTATGTCCAAACTAACGGCCAATGCCTCCCTTGGACTCGATCGCCTGCGCCCATCTATGTGTTAGGTAAACAAGAAGATCACCAGGTGAGCGACCCCGACGGAAACCGTACTGGCAGTCACTAATCAGCTGGTGCTCCTCAAGGTACCGCATGAGCTGGCAGTTAATAATTGACTCCATTATTTTCGAGAACAAGGAGGTGATGGCGATAGGCCTGTAATTGGACGGATCAGAGCGGTTACCTTTTTAGGATCGTGCACGAAAGCTGTCTTCCATGAATTCGGGACAACGCCTAGGGAGTAGGAGTACCGAAAAGACGCGTTAGAACCGGTGCCAACTCTGAGCGCACGTCCTCAGCACAATTGGCGGGATTCCATCAGGCCCACTGACTTGTGGATGTCAGGAGAGGAGTGTTTTGCGTACTGAGCACTGTGTGAATCGCACATCAGGCATAGAGCACTCACACTGCGGGATGGTCGGCGGTGTGTTCCCGTCATCAAGAGTCGAGTTGACGAAAAAGGGAGCCTAAAGGTCGGCTTTCTTTGCGTCGTGGGCCAGTGAGTCATCCTCTCTGTGCAGAGATGGTAGTGATGGCTACAGAAATTTCCTTGGACAGCCTTGGCGAGAGACCAGAATGCACGGGTTCCGAAGGAAGGCGAACTAGTTTCTCGCCAATTCTGCCTATGTGCTCTGACTTTGCCTTGGCAATAACTCTTTGAAGGACCTGAGGCGAAGTTATACTTCTTTTTAAGCATGCTGGTGTTTACATCCCGAGCCGCCGAAGCCTCAGCCCAGGCCTGATAACACTCCCTGCTACTGCGTAATGCAGTCTCACAGGAGCGACCAAACCAAGGCTGATCTGCCACCGATGGGTACCACAGATGATGGAATAAATAGTTCCATTCCTGTAGCACCACATCGGTGACAGAGTCAAAACAGCGCTGGGATCATCCGGCGAGAAGCAAACCCGCCCCCATGGGTAGGATGCAAAGAAAGACCGCATTCCATCCCAATCCGCCGACCTGTAATGCCAAACACGGCGGCAACCTGCAGAACGCAACCGCGAGGAGAGCGTGAGTGGCACCACACCGGATCAGACAATGGTCCGAAGAGCCAAGAGGGCATCGACGAAAACCTGATATCCGTCCGGATGAGAGGTCAGCAGAAGGTCCAACAGGAAGGTGTATGATCCTCCACATCTGGAATCCGTAGGCGAAGTAATCAGTTGTGTCAGACCATATGCCAAGGCAAAGTCATAAACAGATCTCCGCATGATCGGTTAAACGTGAACCGAGCCATTCAGCGTGGTGGGCGTTAAAATCGCCAGCATCACGATCTCTACGGATGGGATCTGTTGTAGCAAGAAATCTGTAGCCATTTGGACGTGGTCAATGAGTCGGTCTGTGTCGGCATTACCGCTATGGGATTCATACAGGCACCCGTAGACGCGGGGATGGTCGTCGCTGTCACGCGCAGCCATAGGATGGACAGGTCCGTACCTTCAAGACTGCCGAGGCGTCGAGTAGATATCCTCTCTGACGTATACGCAAACTCCAGCCCGGGGCACAAAGAAGTGTTCTAATTTGTACCCCGGGTAGGAGAGGTACGAAATATCAGCCGGAGAGGACACCTGCGTCTCGGTCAAAAAAGAGCAGCCGGCTTCGCCTGTCTCTAGATGGTAGTGGACGGCGTTAAGGTTCGAGTGAAGTCCCTGATGTTGCAGAAGTCCACGATAGCGTGGCGGGTCGCCATGGTTTTATTGCTCTGTTTGCCCGTGCAGTGTTAGTATAGAGCGGGATTTTGCCCCAGAATACGTGGGGCAGCCTGAGCACCCACGCTCAGGAAGAGGGTAGCTTGACCGTGGATGCTCAGTGAGGGATTCTCCAGGGTGCTGGTACCTCCTGGGGTAGTTCTTTCTTTTTAAATTCCGCTACCATGTTATGGGGGTTGGGCCACCGGCCACCTGCACTAACCAAGCGAAACGCAGAAGCAAAGCCCTACTCTCTTTACGTTGGTATTCTGTGAGGTCGTGGTACCGCCCGGTTCGAGCCGGCCCATCCATGCTACAGCAGAAACTGCAGCGCGGCTCTACCACTGTTAAAAGGTAAGAACTTAAACTGATAAAAAAACATCTATGGCAAGTATACACACAATGAGGCGTTCTATAAGAGAGGTCTGGGTTTTTATAGAATAAGGGTGACAAATGAACACACTGTCCACCTGATTGTAAGTGAATACTGTGGTCTATGGATATCTACATATATCCTCGATTGAGAATCAAAATGCAAAACCGTTGTCACCTATAGAATGACTCGTTTCCAGTAAAACGGGTCTCCGTTTCTTTACAGTTACAATAGGAAACATAGAAGCTAATCCATGTTCAGCATTAAATTTTTATAGAAGGTAATGGAGTGTTCTTTAAAGCTAAGATTTTCGCAGTAAGTATTCTATATTCTACGGACAATTTCATTAACGGCAGTGAATGAACATTCATTAGCATAACATTACAGTAAAGCTCTCGGGTATCGCGCTGTCATAACTTTATATAAAGTTTAATGTTGATGACGATAATCCGGATAATCCGGATAGTTAGACTGATATTGAAATTAAATGTTTCCTAGTTGCAAAACTTGAAGCAAGATATGACTCTAACGAAAGTTCTATATTAAAAATTGCAAATGGCAATTGTGGGAAGTAGGTTTTTTTATAGAAAAAGGGTGCAAACGAGCACACAGTCCACCTGATGGTAAGTGGATTATGTGGCCCATAGATATCTACATCTATCCTCGATTAAGAATCAAAATGCAGATGCGTTGTCACCCCTGACTAATAAGATGGAATGCCTCGTTTTCAGTAAAAGGGTCTCCAGTTCTCTACACTCGCCATACGAAACACAGCAGCATTAAGCTGCTATTTCACTCTGGTATTCCGTGAGAGCGTGATCCTTCCCCTAGACTACATCTAGCATCTTTACTAACTTATAAACACCGTTTTATTTTTCATACGGATCTTAATGAATTAATTTTCCCCTCTTTTTAGTAACAACTTTTCGTAAAGTAACACCTAATTCTATTTATTATTATAAAACATCGTCTTAAATTTCAAGTCAAGAAACTATTTACGGTCTATTCTACGATCCATAATTCACAAACATCAATAACATTTTAATGTGCAATGTTAGGAAAATATTATACGTTAGTAAAACGTAAGACAAAACATTAATTCGTGGTTTAGCAAAAGAAATAAATAAAAATTTAAAAATATGTTAAACATATCATTATCATCATCATAGTCCATAAAAATCCACTGCTGGATATAGGCCACCACATAGATAGTTTCATAAATAAGATATCTGATATAGTTGCCACGCTTGGCAGGCGGGTCGGCAACCGCAGTTTTTCATTATGATTTCTTATGTATTTACGCGAACACTACACATTTATTTATAACTTATTTTATATTCCCGACGTTTCGAGTACTTAACAGCACCTATGCTCACGGGGGGACTAAGGTGTTTGACGTCCCAATGTCATAGTTAACCAAGGCTACCTCCAGAGTAAAAATTATTATTTTTTGTTCCAATCTACGCAGTATGAACTTACAGTATCTTGAAGTCTTGCAGTTGTATGATTGGGTTGAGATTTAATTTTATTAATTATAGATCCCATAGCAAGCCAAATCGATTCACCAACTTACAAATTGGCTCAACACTTAGCGAAAATACTCTCACCGCTCAGGAAACATACAAGATCACACACAAAGGTTTCCTACCATTTTGTCAGCCAGATTAAAGACCTATCTTGAGACCTATCAGTTGGGAGACACCATTGAGGTCATTGAGCATAGTGCTTAGGTCCTCCAGCGATTCTGCCATAAGGACTATATCGTCGGCAAATCGAAGGTCAGTTACGTACTCGCCATTGGCGTTAATACCGTATCCTTTCCAATCCAGTAGCTTGAAAACGCCTTCCAATGCAGCGGTGAAGAGTTTCGGGGATATAACGTCACCCTGTCTTACACCTCTCTGCAGTTGGATAGGTTTCGTACTCTGGTTCTGTACTCGGATAGCCATCATAGCCCTACTGTACAAACACTACAGCACCTCGATATACCGACAGTCCACTTGGCACCGCTGAAGGGACTGCAGCACCGCCCAAATTTCGACGGAATCAAAGGCTTTCTCATAGTCCACATACGCAGGCAAAGTGGCAGATTGTACTCTTCTGTCTTTTGTACAATTTGCCAAAGGGTGGTCTATGGTGCTAAAGCCTTTTCGGAAACCGGCTTATTCGGGAGGCTGGAAGTCATCGAGTCTGCTTGCGAGACGATTTGTAATGACTCTCGTAAATAGCACGTAGATGCGGCTCAGAAGGAAATCGGTCTGTAGTTCTTCAAGAGAGCGTTGTCGCCTTCTTAAATAACAAGACCACCGCACATCTGCTCCACGCCTCCGGTGTAGTGCCACCATGGAGGACGGAATTAAAGAGCTTCTGAAGGACTACAAGTACCGGTTTCCACCCGCTTTCAAGCTCCGCTGTAATTCCATCTCGCCTGGGGCCTTGCGTTTTCAGGTGCTGAAGAGCCATTCTAATCTCGCTCAGACTGACGTCCGGAATATCATCGGATAAGACTTGCTCTTGGATCGTTACTCACTTTTGCGTATGGTTCCAACGATGATGTGTACAGCTGCCCATAGAACCTCTCAATCTCACTCAAAATCTCAGATGTCCCGGAAACGACGCTGCGACACTCGGTCTTTAGCTTCGACAGTTGGCTCCTTCTGGCAGACAGATCTCTAGCAAAAACTTTGGAGTCCTGGTTCCGCTCGATCGCTTCTTCAATACGAGCAGTATTAAAGTTGCGTAAGTCCCGCCGCATGCATTTGGAGATCTGTCTGTTCAGTTGCCTGTATGCTATCAAATCTACTGAAGATTGCAGCTTCATTTTCCGTCTAACAGCCATGAGATTAAGAGTGTGATCGGAGAGTTTTTATGTTCTTCTGCGGCGGGTCTTACAAAACTTAGCTCCGACCGCATGGACAGTTTCCACGAGCTTGTCATTCATATCGTCCACTGTATTGCAATTTTCTAGGCACTGAAAACGGTTTTGCAACTCGAGCTGAAAGGTTTCGGGACTTTGGATTAGAGCACGAGGGGGACGGAGCGTTGACTTCATTAGACGACACCTCTCTAACCTAACGTTTAGGTTCAATGTGGTCCCATCGCCTCGCGATCACTGAGACATCACTGAACAGTTGCCGTCTTGTCGTCATAATGAAGTCTATCTCATTATTTGTCGAACCGTCGGGGCTCAACCAGGTCCACTTCTATAGGCCGCTTTTGGAAGAAAGAGTTCATCATAAAAGTCCTCTTTCTCCATCAAGTCGGCCAGCTGCTGGCCCTTGGTTCCGTTGCCCAAATCCGAATTTCCTACTTCAGCTCACCCGTTCTCTCTTGTGCCTAGCTTTGCGTTGAAGTCTCCCATTAACACCTAATAATGGGTTTGGAGGAATGCATGGCTCTAGAGATATTCTCATACATTTCCTCCACCTCCTCATCGGGGTGTGCGAGGTTGGTGCGTTTACCTGCTGCTGTATGACCTTCAGCGAATACCGTTTGGTGATGTTGAGTATAAGGTACGCAAATCGTCGACACTCCCAATCTTTAACGTTGTTAACGAGAGACTTGTGGACGATAAATCCGACACCTCCTTGGGACAGATGGTCGCCTCCCGGTGATAGAACAAGATACCGAATCGAGGATTACCGTGTCCTCCCCTCTTCGGACCTTGGATAATCCTATAATATTCCAGCGCAACTTGTCTATCTCTTCTTCCAGCTCCAGGATCTTCTCGTCGGTCCTCAGAGTGCGTGCGTTATAAGTTGCCAGGTCAATTAGTCGTGGTGGCACCCGAACCTCAACCGAGATTCTTAGCACCCCCTGCCCCGCCGTTACCATGGTCGCCACCGTAGCCAGGAATAGCAGCCGGGGACCGGGGCCGTCTCTTCGTAACTTTCTTCATTGGGGTATATTGCCGTAGTTGCCACGCTTGGCGAGCGGGTTGGCAACCGCAGTTTTTTTATTGTTGCTGCTGCCCATTTTCTGCCTCATTTTCCTTTGTTGCCTCTTACGACACCCACGGGAAGATATGGGGTTGTGGGTATTCTAACCCGCCACTACACGGGGTATATCCAACGGATAGGTCTCAAGATGTACATGGACAAAACAAAAATCATGTTTAATGTCCATGTCACACCTATGCCGGTAGTTGTTGAGAGCACTAAGCTCGAAGTTGTTCACGAATATGTTTACCTGGGACAAATAGTCCGACTAGGTAAGTCCAACTTCGACCGAGAGGTCAATCGACGGCTTCAACTCGGCTGGGCAGCGTTCGGGAGATTACGACCCATCTTCTCGTCAGGTATACCTCAAAACTTGAAAACGAGGCTGTACAACCAGTGCGTGTTGCCAGTGATGACATATGGAACTGAGACGTGGTCCTTCACTACTGGCCGTATGGGGAAGCTCAAGGCCGCTTAGCGAGATATGGAGGGGGCTATGCTCGGGGTTTCTATGCGTGATAAACTTAGAAATGACGATATCCGCAGTGGACCCAGAGTAACCAACATTGCCCAAAGGATTAGTAAGCTGAAGTGCCAATGGGCCGGCCATATAGCTCGAAGAACCGACAACCGTTGGGGAAGATAGGTTCTCTAGTGGCAGCCTCGTACCGGCAGGCGAAGTGTAGGGCGTCCTCCCACTAGATGGAGTGACGACCTGGTAAGACATGCAGGAAGTCAATGGATGCAGGTGGCTCGGGACCGTGCTTTGTGGCATTCCGTGGGGGAGGCCTATGTTCAGCAGTGGACTTGTAAAGGGCTGTAATGAAATTAAAGACCTACATCTTGCAGACAATGAAACGATGGTCAGTTTTGATTTGTTTTGATGTACAGTCTCTGTTTACATGCTTACCTGTTGAAAACTGCATCTCGATGGTAACTAGAAGGCTGAAGGAAAACAACATGCCCGTAGAATATGCAGTATTACTCAGACACTGCCTTACATCTGGCTACCTATTGTGGAAGGAAGAGTTCTACAAGCAAGTTGATGGTGTGGCGATGGGCTCGCCTGTATCTTTATTATATATCTTTTTATATATCTTCATTGTCGCCGATATATTAATGGAAGATTTTGATTAGAAAGCCCTGCTTACTTCACTTTCACAATTTTACTTTTAGATAAAGTAACTGCCTTTTTAGACCATCTTAACTCAATAAATTCTAAAATTCAGTTCACAATGGAGTAAGAAGCAAACATTACTTAGCTTTTCTAGATGTGTTAGTAATTCGGAATTCTGATAACACTTTGAGCCACACTGTGTATAGAAAAAAGACCCATACAGATAGATATTTAAACGGTTATTCTCATCACCATCCTTCACAGTTAGCTACCGTGGGTAAATCTTTTTTTCAGAGAGCACGAGGGATCTGTGACAGTTAACACCTGGCCGCCGAGCTCCAACACCTCAAGCAAGTTTTGCACGACAATAAGCTTCGGGTCCCGCGCCTACATCACAGTGAACGAGTGAAGTCGGCCACAGTCGAGCGAGTGCCTGCTGTACTGCCATATGTCAGAGGTGTCACTGGCTACATCTTGAAGCGTGCTTCCATTAAAACATACTTCAAGCCGCCGAAGAAGATTAGTCAGTTTTTACCATCAGTCAAGTGTAATGTCCCTTTGCAAGATGCAGGAGTGTAGGAGATTGATTGTGAATGTGGTTTCTCCTATATAGGACAAACTAAAAGATTAATAAAAACCCGCGTTAAAGAACACATAGCTGATGTGAAGAATCGACGCTCCGGGAAGTCTGCAGTCTGTGAACACGTACAGGATCGCCCCCGTCACTACATTAGATTTGATAGACCACAAATCCTCGCTAAAGAACACCGATTCCTTCCAAGGATGATTCGCGAGGCTATTAAAATCAAAAACATCCTAATTTCAATAGAGAAGATGGCTGGAGCTACCATCTACTTGGGATCCTATAATTAATAAAATTAAATCACAACCCAAGCATACAACTGCAAGACTTCAAGATACTGTAAGTTCATACTGCGTAGATCGGAACAAAAATTAATAATTTTTAATCTGGAAGTAACCGTGGTTAACTTTGACATTGGGACGTCAAATACCTTAGTCCTCCCCGTGACCATTGGTGCTGTAAAGTACTTGAAACGTCGGGAATATAAAATAAGTTAATATACGCGATAAAATCCGTAAAAATAGTTTTATTTAAACCGCACTTTTTATTTTCTAGTTTTTATTAGGAAGAAGCTGTTGCCCATCTCCTGGTTTGTTTCCCTCTGTCACCTCTTACGACACCCACGCGACGATATGTGGTAGTGGATATTCTCACACCGCCACTACATAGTCACAAAAATATTATATATGCGAAAATTTAGTATAAAAACAACATATCCTCATACGGCGGTTATAGCAAAGAACGATAAAGGTCCGAATTTTCAATCGACAGATAAAATTTATCCATCAAAGAAATTATAAACTGACTGAATATTAAAGTGAAAAAAATATATATGAAATATTTTATTTATACAACTGTATTTTTCAATTTTGTTTATGTTGTATTTTAGCCTATGAATAATTAAAATGTTATTATTCTTAAATTAAAATTTAATAATTAACTTATTAATATATACAATATTCAAAACTATAATAAAAAAAAAAAAAACTAATAACTTAATTATTATACAGTCCTACTCCCTATGGTATCGTGCCAAGAACGCTGGCTGCTTTTGCTCGCTGAATGGATATACTAAGCCTTTTAGCATGAAAAGAACCAGCTCCCCTATGAATCAATTTTAACCGAGGATTGAAAATAGTTAATAGAATCAGGCGTTACTTTGCGGAAATCCATTATATTAAAGTTGTAAATATTTACTTTACCAATATGCGGATATTGGCAAAGTAAATATTTACAACTTTAAGAGAATTGAAAAATCGACCCTAAATAATACAAACTAAACTCAGTCCGTCGAGTTATTTACGAACTATATTTTTAGGAATTGAGACAAAGTGCAGCACAGTTGAACTACCATTATTTAGTTTTATTGTCATTTTGAAACTTGGCAGCAGTTCCTACCGAACTAAAACTCTGTTTCCGAAATCGCACTATCAGAATACAGACTGTGAATTTTTTAAACATAAATCATGTTTATTATAATACAAACTTTTAAAAGGTTTTATTTATTTTATTTATTTATTTTTATATGAAAAAAGACGTTACCTCCACACTTGGTTATTTCTCCTGTATCGTGGGGGCAGTTTACATACATAAAATTCACAAAGTCAAACATCCATCCAGGATAATCATGTTAAGAGGATGCCTTGAAAATAAATCGTAGTTTTGGGGGCGTGGCTTATCCCTTTATCGGTGAAGCTCGCGGATCACTGAGGGAGTTTCAAAATGAAAGTGATGCAATTACTTCACGTACGCAATTTATGAGATAGCTATAACGAGCACGCGCTCGGTAATAAACTAAGCGCCAAACAACTTTTTTTTTTAAGAAAACACCGTTATGTATTAAAAAACTGGTTTATGTGAAATTAGATATGATTTTTTTTTATAGGAGAGCGGGCAAACGAGCATGCGGCTCACCTGATGGTAAGTGACTACCGCCGCCCATGAACAACTGCAACACCAGGGGAATTGCAGGTGCGTTGCCGGCCTTTTAAGAAGGAGTAGGCTCTTTTCTTGAAGGTCCCTAAGTCGTAACGGTCGGTAAAAATCGCTGGTGGTAATTGATTCCACAAGTAAGTTGTGCAAGGAAGAAAAAATCTTCTAAATCGTACAGCAGTGGACCGCCAATCATCCAGTTGGTATCGATGGTATCGCTAGTTTTGTCACGATGTGCGATGGTCAAATTGAGCGGCTGGAATTAGTCTGAAAAATTCCTCAGAGCACTCGGAAGTCGATCGGAAAGAACTCGGTCGTCGACGATTCGAACCGCTCTGCGCTGGATGCGGTCAAGTGGAATGAGCTGGCACTGGGGAGGCCCTGCCCAGAGATGGGAACAGTATTCCATGTGAGGCCGAACCTGCGCTTTGTAAAGTTGCAGGCGGTGTGCCGGCATGAAATACTGTCCCGCTCTGCTGAGCACGCCAAGTTTTTTAGAGGCCAATTTGGCCTTCTCCTCCAAGTGACCACGAAACTGCACGTCACTCGATATGTCGACGCCGAGGATTCCGATACTGGCAGACGCAACAAGGGGAGTGCCTTGAAACTGAGGATATACGACAAATGGGTTCTTTTTAGCGGTAAACGCGCAAACTTGTGTCTTCTGAGGATTAAACTGGACTAGATTTATTCGCCCCCTATCCGAGACTTTGTATAGCAAAAACTCGACTTCAGACACAAGTTTGTTCCGGTACTCGGCGGTGTATAGAGCATCACCAGTGCTATCATCCGCATAGCAACGAATGTTACCGGTTTGCTACATATAATTGATATGCAGAAGAAACAGCGTTGGTGATAGCACGCAGCCTTGTGGAAAACCAGCGTTAATAGGCTTGTAATTGGAGCATGCACCGTCTACTACGACCTTGATACTCCGATCAGCCAGAAAACTGGAGATCCAATTGCACTATTTCTCGCGAAGTCCACAGGAAGGAAGCTTCGAAAGAAGCGCTATATGCCAGACCCCTTGGATTTGATCGCCTGCGCCCATCTATGTGTTAGGTAAACAAGAAGATCACCAGCTGAGCGACCCCGACGGAAACCGTACTGGCAGTCACTAATCAGCTGGTGCTCCTCAAGGTACCGCATGAGCTGGCAGTTAATAATGGACTCCATTATTTTCGAGAACAAGGAGGTGATAGCAATAGGCCTGTAGTTGGACGGATCAGAGCGGTTACCTTTTCTTTTTTAGGGATAGGGTGCACGAAAGCTGTCTTCCATGAATTCGGGACAACGCCTAGGGAGTAGGAGTACCGGAAAAGACGCGTTAGAACCGGTGCCAACTCTGGAGCGCACGTCCTCAGCAGAATTGGCGGGATTCCGTAAGGCCAACTCACGGAGCAAATACAAAGAGGAGATGGCATAAGCAACTGTGCACTGTTATAACTAGGTCCTGACGCCATCACAGTGGGCGTGGCTTTACTTAGTATACTGTCAGCGTTCGTCCTGTGCGCTTATGTGTTGAAAATTGCAAATTGGTGTATTTTCGTAGTATTAAGAAGAAAAGGATGAAGTGTTGTGTTTTACCATGTAAAAACTACTCAGATAGACGCTCTGATGTTATGGATTGCATCACATTTCATTAGTAAGTAATTTTATACCTAATTTATTAAAAAGGTTCTAGAAAAATCTCTGCGTCGGCTTTCAAATGTATTTAAATATATTCGACACTAGATAGCGACACTTTGTGTCATGGGAACTAAAAATATAAAGGTACGTAGAGCTCAGTATTGGTAAAATAATCATACGAAGGTGTGGAAATTTGTTTTCCATTCAGTCCTAAAGAATTTTCAATCGCCAAAATATTATTTTTATAGTTTTAATAATAATTTTGTGAACAGGCCGCCATCTATCGTCTAGGTAGCTAAACTACATTGCAGCATCGATATGGAATGATGTGAGTAGTTTTACTATTTATTGGTAGATGGAAAATAGCAAAGTGGGCGGGGCTTAAAATCCCCTCACCCCGCAAATTGTCACGCGTTGTTACATAGTGAAATCTAATTACAACACCTCCTCTTTGTATTTACTCCGTGGGCCCACTCGACTTGTATATGTCCAGGGAGAGGAGTGATTTGCGTACTGAGGACTGTGTGAATCGCACATCAGGCATAGGGCACTCACACTGCGGGATGGTCGGGATGATTATTTACTATGCTTTAAAAATAATTCCATGAACTTATTCGTAAAAATATTGCGTGGCATGAGGAAATGTAAGTAATTAGAGCCTACTTTACAATTTTGTTTCTATCGAGAAAATTACATGATATCGTGTTTTCTTTTCATCATCAAAAATCGTATGCCAAAATTTTGGTTCGCAATCTATAAAACTTAAAAAAAAATGTAAATTAGAAAAAAACACTGAATTTTCGATGAATCACCTCAAATAGCTTGTATAGTATGTTAAATAGTTTTTGTAATATTGTATAGATGATCTAGACCGTTTCAAGCAGAGTTTAAGCAGAATTGTTATTCCATCCACAATCACACTATTCTTTATATCATCGTCATCATCATCTTTACAACCCATCGCAAGTCTACTGTTAAATGTAGGCCTCCTTATAGATAGCCACAAAATGTGGTACTCAGTCACCTACGATCCATGACTTTGCATATTTCATCACATTTAATTACGTCTTTACAATTCTCGTTTAGGGTTAAGAAATTTCCAACCACATGACCACATGCAACCTTTCATAACGTGCTAGTCACTGGCTGGAATTTCCTAATATGTTTAGCGGCGCCAGCTGTGCTGTGAAGTCAGGTGAAAAGGGTTGATTATATCAAGTTGATTGTGACATTTTGTCACTGGATATAAATTCAACAACAAAGCAGACAATCGTTTTTGGGCCCACTAGATTTTTTAACGTAACTTAATGTTTTTAACACATAAAAAAAGATACCAATTTACTATGGTAAATTGCAAAAATATTTTACGAATATCTAACGGGAATAATGAAATCTGAAAAAAATGAGTTGTTTTCATATTCCTGTCCTGGTTAATGTATTATGAGGGGACAATGCGTGTATCAATCATATTTTTCTTTTTATACAAACTGCAAAATTTGCAGTTTGTATAAAAGAAAATATTCTTCTAAAGATAACTTATTAAATGCATATATGTATTTGTATATTATAATTATATTTATTACTAAAAAGAGGTACTACTGAGAGCTTTGTGTTTAAATCTTATTTCTAAAAGTGTTAGGTAATATCATATAACATGGATCAAAGACGAAACGCTATTTTGTCATTGACTTCGGAGTAGGCATGTCGATTCACTTTAAAAAAATCGATCTCCGATTCGATTCCAATCTAACATACTAGAATCGATTCTTCATTTAAACAAGCTTAAAAAGATTGATTATCGATTAACCACGACATTTCCAAACATGCCTAATAATACATATAAGAACAACAATACTTTAACAAAAGTGCAAACTGCAACTTGCATTCGCAATCAAACAATAGTCTTAACTGCGTTACTATAAACTATAAAGTTAATTGCTATAAAGTTAATTTGTTAGAAAAGTGTAGAGATTAACGTTTCTTTTTGAAATATTAGCTATATTTTTTATTAATTAGATTAAAATGGATAAACCAAACTGCGGATATTCCTAAAAGGTAAAGTAAAGGAATTAAAAAGGGAGTTAAAAATATCCAAAAAATTAAACAGCAACCGTTGTTTTGTGTATACACTAGAATCCGAAAACTTTTATTCAAATCACAACGTTTCACTTATGTTGACACTGTGTAACAAATAACTTCAATTCAGTCCCAACTAGCGACATCTGGTGAGTGGTAAATTATTAGGCTTCATGGCTATAAATTGAAAAAAATAATAAAAATATGTGCCAACTTAAAATACATTATTTTAAATGAAATAGCTGTTATAAAATTATTTATAATTCCAATAATTTTCTTCATAACATATATCGAACAACAATTATTTAAACGGAAATCAGTTAGCCTCTCCAATATCTTGCAATGGAATCTATTATTCTTTGTCATCAGCCCGTAAAAATCATGGAACTCTCCCGTTGTAGAGAGAATTTGCCTTAATCGCCACGCTTGGCATTCAGATTGACAATTATCAAGAAGATAAAAAGTCTCACACCGTCACCGGTCTGGGAATTTTATGTATGACGTAAAGGAAGTGATTAAACTGCCATCTATTGGAATAGGTGACTATGGGAAATGCCAGAAATATCCATAAGATTTTTATGTCATTACCTAAAGTCAACTCTTCACATAATAAGGAGATGGATCATCTTACTAGATAATATATTTATAACTTGAATAATTTTAAATAAGTTATTTAACTGGATTATTTATACGTCCACGTTTTAAGTTATATTATACATTAGTCATTTATTCCATTAATAACAAAATACATTGTGTTGGAAATTACAAGTTAATTCAATAAGATTTAAAAAATAACACTATCATTTATGCAATACTCAATCAAATATCGACATCAAAATAATAAAATTACAATAATAGGAAATGATAAAATTACAATAAAGAAATATGTCAAAAATATAAAATTACAATAAACAAATATGTCAAAATAATAAGATTACAAAAAGAAATATGTCAGTTATTTAACTATATTTTATCATGAGTCCAAAATTATTATTTCTTACAATTAGAATTTACATAATTTCTTCTACACTATAAAACAATTTTCCGGAAGATATGACCTCAATCTGCTCTTAAATTGGATCACATTTGTTATGCATTTTAAATCATTTGGCAATTTATTGAATAGTCTGACCCTTGATATCTTGCAGAATGCTTAATTATCTGTGGGTTAGGCTGTATCAGGTTTGCAATATCTTTTCGCCTAGTGTCATGACGCTTTACTCTTTCTTCTGCGGTTTCATATCTGTCTAAATGTTTAACAAGGTCTGTAAGAAGAACTAGAATGTAAAGACATGGAGCAGTAAGTATTTTAGGTTTCGCATGTGATATCGGCACGACTGTTTTTGGAGTATACTGCATTGTTCTTATTGCTCTCTTTTGTATAATAAATGCATTCTTAAGATTGTAATCATAACTATTTCCCAAAATTTAATGCTATATCTTAGACGAGATTCCACTAGGGCATAATATACCATTTTTAATTGCTTCATTGTTAGCTCCTCTCTCAAGCTTCGTAAAGCATAACATGAAGATGATATATTTTTTTCTATGAAATTTACTTCTTGTTCCAATTAAGAAGAGAATCTATATGGATTCCCAAAAATTTTACAGAATCTACAGTGGATATACAGTCATCATTTAATTTAATATCCCAAGATATCTCTTGCTCTTGCAGTAGATTTAAAAGAGATGGCTTTGGTTTTTCTGGGTTTAGTTTAAGGTTAAAATTTGCATTAAACCACTGAGCAAAAGCTTCTAAAACGCAGTTAACTTTATTTTTGAGATCCAGAATATATTGTGCACTTATCACTGCATTCGTATTGTCGGCAAGTATAATATTCGCTGCTATAATGATATTAATATTTTAAAGTCATATGAAAAGTATGGAAAATAAAGAAAGGTGTTGAATCCTAACATAGTATAGTAACATATACAATATTTTACAAAAGTACTCCGCATCGAAGCAAAAGTATCGATACCAACGAGGAATCGATTATTTTATCGTGCCCTTAGTCCCTACTCATTTATTCTCGTAGAACAGCACTATTATCTATTATTATTTCTGTTGTTTTTTAACAAAGTGACGGTGTTTTTTCTGTTTTCTTGTATTTATTTGTGATTTTATGAAATGGCGTCTGCAAGTAGAGCACACTCCAAATATTTAAGTAATTATGTACGAAAGCATACACTCCAAATAATCAATTGTGTGCAAACTGCAAATGTGCGCCAAGCACCAACTTGTATGTGGATTTCTCGCGAGGTAAGTACTTTTAATCCATTTTGTCTTTATAAATGCGAAGAATTTCATATCTTTTAATTTTTGTCATAATTTCTACTATTAACTTTTTTTCAGATAAATTCAGTTCCAGTAAATCCAGTTATAAAAACTGCATAATGAAATTTCAAAAAAGCACTTAATTATACTAATCATTATATAAAAGTATATGGGTACAGGAATATTCGAATTCTATGTGGGTTTTCAATTTTAAAAGCACCAAAAAAAAGCTGTTGTTATCTTTGCGGAAAGGAATATTATTTTGTCTAGGTGAAAAAATATTTTTAGTAGACTAAAAGGTACCTACTATAAATAAAATATTTTTATCCTAAATTAAAACGGTGAAAATAAAAAGTCAGTTAACTTGTACTTAGTTAAATAGTGTTGTTTGCAAAACCATAATAACTACTTGTTTATTTGATTAACTGGATATAACAAAATTATGATAGAAATATGAAGATACAATTTATGAACATTGAAGACAGCAGTCTTATCGCTTTTAATTGAAAATGTTCTTCTGATTTCTAACAATTTCATAAATGGTCATATTTTTCCCCACAAACTATTTAGATTACAATAGACAAAATAATATTATATTGATAAGAATTATTATTTAGTATAGACACTACAATATTCATTACCTTTTTTTCAGGTAGATCGCTTAGAATAAATGTGTATGCCTAGCAGGATGAAAGCTTGCAGAGCTGTCCGAGGCATAAACAAAATGATAACAGAAATATGAGAATATAGTCTATGTATATTGAAGACAACAGGCTTGCCTCATATCTCTTATCGTTGAAAATGATCTTCTGATTCATAACAAAATCATAAATAGACATAAAAAAAGAGTTAAAGTTTATATTATACGTCCCACAGCTGGGCACAGGCCTCCTCTCATTTCTGAGAGGGTTTTAGGGCAAGGAAATGTCCGCCGCGCTGCCACAATGCGTGTTGGCGAACTTCACATGTCTTCAAAATATTCTCTCAGACATGCAGGTTTCCTCATGATGTTTACCTTCACCGCCGAGCACGTGGTAAATCAGCACTTAAAATTGCAATTACCAATTTCATAGGTGCCGGCGGGGATTGAACCCGGGTTGCTCGCATACTGTGCAATTTACAGCGAGCGCTAACCATCTGAGCTACCACGGCTCTCAATATCTATCGAATGATCTCAATATCTAATAATAATCGAAATAGATATTTTATCGACAAATTATTTTGGTGTTAATGATGTTTGGGATTTGTAAAGCCGCCCACACTTTTCTTGTCTCTTAGTGCTGCCTTTAAGAAAAAAATATTTTAATATTATGATGATTAACGATAATAAATACAATTACATTATACATGTTTTTTTATCATTACACAACCAGTTTAAAATGTCTTATATTTGGTGTTTGGGATGTATGGTTGTATGTATTGGTTTAATGTTAATAACTTGCATTTAAATAGCACTAAAATGTATGAAGTTCATGACTCAAATGTCAGACAATTAAATACTAATGTAATTTTAAATGGGGAGGAACGGAGTCTTGTCGATACCACCATTTTTCTTGAATAACACTAGACGCGAAGCTTCAATGGAGCCCCATATATCAAAGTTAGCAAGCAGACTTAGTTCTGCAGCATATGCAGTAAAAAGATTAGAAATCTTACCAGTGGAAACAGCTAGACTTGTTTACTTTAGTTATTTCCATAGCATAATGTCGTATGGTATTTTGCTATGGGGACACGCGACTGACACTGAAATTATATTTGTTTAACAGAAGAGGCCATAAGAGCAATTTATGATTTAAAACCTAAAGAGTCGCTCCGACAAAATTTAAGGAAATTAATATGTTAACTTTGGCCTCTCAAAACATTTATGAAAATGTAATGCACGTACACAAAAATAAAAGTAGTTATACAAAAATAAGTGATATTCATTCTGTAAATACTAGGAACAAACACAAGCTGGTAGTACCAGTTACTGACTCCACCGAGTCAGTAATTCATTCTTGGGGCGATGTATAGGCTTTTACAACAAAATCCCAGAAAATATACAAAATTCGACCTGCTCAAAATTTAAAAACTTTATTAAACATAGTTTGTATAAAAGGGTTATTATAATATTAAGGAATTTATGGATGATAATAACCTGGGAATGAGGTGTTCGCTACCAAGCTATTTCTAATTTGTTTTGTGGTTAATTGTGTAACATACATGATTGTAAGCTGTTATTTTTAAAAAAGTCCCGCTGAGTTTTTGCTGGTTCTTCCCAGGACAGAGGTTTTTTCGAACCAGTGGTAATTAAACAAAGAGTGACTTTCAATAAGTATTCTCTATTGAATAAAAAGTTGTTGCTGTTTCTGTTGCTGTTTCTGTTTCTGTTTATGCTAACCAATCAATCAATACATACATAAACAAAGTTTCCACACCACACCTGTCTGTTCGTGCTAAATATGATAAATTATGTCTGTAATAAATATTGTGATATTATACATTGTTTTTTTTATCCAAACACAACCAGTTCAAAACATTAACTTGCTATTTATTTATTAGTGTTTAAAATCATAAATCGGTATGTTATTACCCAGTAATTTTGGGTTTAATGTTATTTATGGTGTATACTTACTAATCAATCAAAACATATTAAAAACAAAGTCTTGACACCGCGCCTGTCTGTCTGTCTGTTGTACTTTTAAGAGACTACTTTGGAAATGATAACCTACAATAATAAATGCAGTGGCATTTTACTTTGTATATTTTATCCTTATACAACCAGAGCAGAAGTGAACGGAAGAGTCGGGAAGGGACGCCTTAGACGAAGGTTTATCGACCAAATTGGCGATATATTGAAAATGGTCCAGATTAGGAGTACCCTTAACCGACGAGCGTGTATGCGTAGATAAAAGGATGTAAAGGAGGCGAGAGAAGTGTGTCAGGATCGTGCCAAATGGAAGTCCGTAGTCTCTGCCTACCCCTCTAGGTGACAGGCGTGAGTGTTTATGTATGTATGTACAACCAGATTAAAACATCTTTCTTAAAAATAGCGTGTATAGGTAATATTATAAATGGACATATTATTCCTTATTCATCTTGGCTTTAACCATAATATTTCTTTAATTACATCTATACTCAATAATCAATCAATACATGTAAAAAATAGTCTCCACATCACGTTTGTATGTCTGTGAACTATATTTTACCGGAACCACTTAAAGGATTTTCTATCAATTTTGAACTACCTATAAATGCTGAATGTACCTACAACTTTGTTTTATACTATTAATTATTGAACAGTGCACTATTCTAACTTATAATACCGGTGACAACTACTAGACAATCGCTTTTAGTTTGTTTTTAGGTTATTGTGATTTTCATATTTTAATTGTTAATTTCTCAGTATTCTCGTTAGATGCGGCAAAAATAATATTACTTTTGTAATGTATAGACTATAAGGAATAGATCGACATGCAATTCATTAAGTTACGCCACAATTTGTGGTGGGCCCATTCTTCATACAAAAAGAAATTGTGTACTTTATCATCATCATCATCATTACAACCCTTCACAAGTACACTGCTGAACATGGGCCTCCCCCACGGAATGCCACAAAGCACGGTCTCGAGCCACCTGCATCCATTGACTTCCTGCATGTCTTACCAGGTCGTCACTCCATCTAGTGGGGGGACGCCCTACACTTCGCTTGCCGGTACGAGGCTGCCACTCGATAACCTTTCTTCCCCATCGGTTCTTCGAGCTATATGGTTGGCCAGTGCCACTTCAACATACTAATTCTTTGGGCTATGTCGGTCACTCTGGTTTTACTGCGGATATACTCGTTTTTAAGACTATCACGCAGAGAGACGCCGAACATAGCCCTCTCCATAGCTCGCTGAGCGACTTTGAGCTTCCTCATACGGCCAGCAGTGAAGGACCACGTCTCAGATCCATAGGTCATCACTGGCAACACGCACTGGTTGTATAATCTAGTTTTAAGGTTTTGAGGTATGTCTGACGAGAAGATGTGTCGTAATCTCCCGAACGCTGCCCAGCCAAGTTGAATCCGTCGATTGATCTCTCGGTCAAAGCTGGACTTACCTAGTCGGACTATTTGTCCCAGGTAAACATACTCGTCAACAACTTCGAGCTTAGTGCTCCCAACAACTACCGGCATAGTGTGACATGGACGTTAAACATAATTTTTGTTTTGTCCATGTTCATCTTAAGACCTATCCGTTTGGAGACACTATTGAGGTCATTGAGCATAGTGCTTAGGTCCACCAGCGATTCTCCCATAAGGACTATATCGTCAGGAAATCGAAGGTGAGTGATGTACTCGCCATTGACGTTAATATCGTATCCTTTCCAGTCCAGTAGCTTGAAAACGTCTTCCAACGCAGCGGTGAAGAGTTTCGGGGATATTACGTCATCCTGTCTTACACCTCTCTGCAGTTGGATAGGTTTCGTACTCTGGTTCTGTACTCGGATAGCCATCGTAGCCCTACTGTACAAACACGTCAGCACTTCGATATACCGACAGTCCACTTGGCACCGCTGAAGGAACTGCAGCACCGCCCAAATTTCGACATAATCAAAGGCTTTCTCATAGTCCACATACGCAAGGCAAAGTGGCAGATTGTACTCTTCTGTCTTCTGTACAATTTGCCGAAGGGTGTGCATGTGGTCTATGGTGCTAAAGCCTTTTCGGAAACCGGCTTGTTTGGGAGGTTGGAAGTCGTCGAGTTTACGTGCGATACGATTGGTTTTTTGTTCTTCTGCGGCGGGTATTGCAAAACTGAGCTCAGTGACAGTTTCCACGATCTTGTCATTCATATCGTCCACTACATTGCAATCTTCTAGGCACTGAAAACGATTTTGTAACTCGATCTGAAAGGTTTCGGGACTTTGGATTACAGCACGAGGGGGACGGAGTGTTGACTTCATTAGACGACACCTCTCCAACTTAACGTTTAAGTTCAGTGTGCCTCTAATCATTGGGTGATCGCAACCAGTTTTCACCCTCGCGATCACTGAGACATCACTGAACAGTTGCCGTCTAGTCGTTATAATGAAGTCAATCTCATTTTTTGTCGAACCGTCGGGTCTCGACCAGGTCCAATTCCTGTGGGGTCGCTTCTGGAAGAAAGAGTTCATCATGAATAGTTTCTCTTTCTCCATGAAGTCGGCCAGCTGCTGGCCCCTTGGGTTCCGTTGCCCTAATCCATATTTCCCTACTTTCAGCTCACCGTTCTCTCTTGTGCCTAGTTTTGCGTTGAAGTCTCCCCATTAACACCGTATAGTGGGTTTTGGAGGAATGCATGGCTTTAGAGATATCCTCATACATTTCCTCCACCTCCTCATTGGGATGTCCCGAGGTTGGTGCGTAAACCTGTATGACCTTCAGCGAATACCGTTTGGTGATTCTGAGTATAAGGTACACTACCCTCGTCTACACACTCCCAATATTTACAACGTTGTTAACGAAAGACTTGTGAACGATAAATCCGACACCTCCTTGGGACAGATGGTCGCCCTCCCGGTGATAGAACAAGTTGCCGGATTCGAGGATTACCGTGTCCATCTTCCTTCGGGAACCCGTGCATTCTGGTCTCTTGCCAAGGCTGTCCAAAGGAACTTCTGTCTGTCATCTCTTCCATCTCTGCACAGAGAGGACGACTCACTGGCCCATGCCGCAAAGAAGAAAGCCGATCTGTTAGGCTCTATCTTTACGTCCAACTTTGCGGACTCTAGATTACGGTAAGCAACACACCACCGACCATCCCGCAATGTGAGTACTCCATGCCGGATGTGCGGTTTACACAGCGCTCGGTTCGCAGAGCACTCCTCTCCCTGGACGTCAGCAAGTCGAGTGGGCCTGATGGAGTCCCTCCCATTGTGCTGAAGACGTGTGCTTTGGAGTTGGCACCGGTTCTAACGCGTCTTTTCCGGTACTCCTACTCCCTAGGCGTAGTCCCAAAATCATGGAAGACAGCTTTTGTCCAACCGATCCCTAAAAAAGGCGACCGCTCAGACCCGTCCAACTACAGGCCTATCGCCATCACCTCCTTGTTCTCCAAAATAATGGAGTCTATTATAAACTGCCAGCTCATGAGGTACCTTGAGGATCACCAGCTGATTAGTGACCGCTAATACGGTTTTCGTCGGTGTCGATCAGCTGGTGATCTTCTGGTCTACCTGAATCATAGATGGACGGAAGCAGTAGAGTCCAAGGGGGAGGCATTGGCCGTTAGTTTGGACAAAGCGAAGGCCTTCGATCGGGTCTGGCACAAAACACTTCTTTGGATGCTCCCTTTCTATGGGCTTCCCGAGAAATTGTGCAATTGGTTCACCAATTTCCTTGCTGATCGGAGCATCAAGGTCTTAGTAGACGGTATATGCTCTGATTACAAGCCTACTAACGCTGGTGTTACACAAGGCTGCGTGCTATCACCAACGCTGTTTCTTCTGCATATCAATGATATGTTGCAAGCTGGTAACATTCATTGCTATGCAGATGATAGCACTGGTGATGCTTTATACAGCGGCCGTGCCAATATTTCTCGGGAAAACGTCGCCGAGTACTGAATCAAACTTGTGTCTGAAGTCGATTCTTTGCTGAACAAAGTCTCGGATTGGGGACGACTAAATCTAGCCCAGTTCAATCGCCAGAAGATACAAGTAAAAAGAAACCCCTTTGTCGTATCTCCTCAGTTTCAAGGCACTCCACTTGCTGCCTCAGCTAGCATCGGAATCCTTGGCGTCGACATATCGAATAGTGTGCAGTTTCATGGTCACTTGGAGTGGAAGGCCAAATTGGCCTCTAAAATGCTTGGTGTGCTCAGCAGAGCGAGACAGTATTTCATGCCGGCACATCGCTTGCAACTTTACAAAGCGCAAGTTCAGCCTCACATGGAATACTGTTCTCATCTCTGGGCCGGGGCACCCCAGTGCCAGCTCCTTCCACTTGACCGTATCCAGCGCAGAGCGGTTCGAATCGTTGACGATCCAGTTCTTTCTGATCGGCTCGATACACTGGCGCTGCGTAGGGATGTTGCATCCCTTTGCAATTTCTATCGAATCTACCACGGGGAGTGCTCTGAGGAATTGTTCGGATTAATTCCAGCCGCCAAATTTCATGAACGTACATCGCGTCAAAATTTGGATGATTGTCGGTCCACGACTGTGCGTTTTACTAGGAGTTTTCTTTCGCGTACAATTTCTCTGTGGAAATATTTACCACTGGCATTTTTCCGGACCGATACGAATTAAGGACTTTCAAGAAAAGAGCTTACACCTTTCTAAAAGGCCGGCAACGCATTTGCAATTCCCCTGGTGTTGCGGTTGTTCATGGAAGGCGGTGGTCACTTACCATCAGGTGAGCCGCATGCTCGTTTGCCTCGTCTATAAAAAAAGGACAGTGAAAGTATTAAGGGTTCTTTTTTTTATTAAATAGGTTTATAAATGTGGAGATTTAGTTATCTCTAACAGTAGAAAAACAGAGGATGAAGTTGTTAGTGTAACTTTTTAGATATGACAATTATTAGATATTAACTCGACCTTGTGATATTCCTTAGTCCCTCCCCTCAAAAGGGCCAAAAATATTCAACTTTTAATAAAAAGTGAAGCTACTCATTTAAAAATAATAAAAAAATCCACCTAAGGCTTCTGAAGTCACAGCTTTAATTTTTGTATACACTATGACGACTTCTGAAGCAGTTGTGTGGAAATAATTTTATATTATTTGTTATTTCATGTCGACTCTTACTTTTTATTTAAAGTTTTATTTTGTTATATTTGTTGGCTGCGTAAAAAAATAAAAGACATCATTCTGTACCAATCCGCAGTTGTTACCTAAGGGAATTTCCCGGATGATTCTTTTTCTCATTTTTATTTATTTCTTCTTCTGGGTTGTCTGGAAGAGGTTGCCATGTAGCAATAAGACCGCCCTTTGTATTTCCCTCAATAGTTGTTTATTTTTTTCTTTTTCATATTTTTATATTTTCTTGGTGTACAATAAAGAGTATTGTATTGTATTGTATTGAAACCCGGGACAGCAGGCGGAGTTGTAACAAGATAAAAATAGAAAATGCTCTGAAGCTTGAAAAAGGAGTGATGGTGATATTGAGAAATCAAAACTGCGCGTAGCCCTTCCTATGTGACAGTATACAATCTCGTAATATACTAATATGTCAAATGTAGAAACGTAGAATACTTACTAGCACTGCTAACTACAAGTGAAAATATTGCTGCAATCGCTAATCCATTTGCCAAGTATGGCTTTTACAAAAGAAGAATACCACAGCACGGTCCTGAGCTACCTACATCCATAGACTTCCTGCATGTCTTACCAGATCGTCACTCCATCTACTGGAGGGCCGCCTACACTTCGCCTACCGATACGAGTCTGCCACTCGAAACCTTGCTCCATCGTTTGTCGGTTCTTCGAACTATATGGCGGCCCATTGCCACTTCAGCTTACTAATCCGTTTGGTTATGTCGGTTACTCTGGTTCTACTGCGGATATCCTCATTTCTAAGTCTATCACGCTGAAAAACCCCGAGCATAGCCCTTTCCATAGCTCGCTGAGCGACCTTGCGCTTCCTAATATGGCCAGCAATGAAGGATCATGTCTCAGATTCATAGGTTATCACTGGCACCACACACTGGTTGTTAATACTTAAGCACAGTCAGTTTAAAAATTTTAATTTTTTCCCTGATCTACGCAGAATGAGATCATAATATCGTAAAGTCTTGCAGTTGTGCTTGGGTTGGGATTAATGTATTAAGTATGGGATCCCAAACAGATGGAAGTATCCTATTTTTTTTTTAATTTCAATAGCCTCGCGAATCATGCTTGGAAGGAAGCGGTGTTCTTTTGCGAGTATTTGTTGTGTATCAAATCTGATATTGTGGCGGGTTAATAAAACGCGATAAAAACTAGTTTCATTAAATAAAGCTAGAATATTATATTCATAAACAATTTCGAAAAAACAAACAAACATCAGCATTCCAAGTGAAATGCTAGCAGTCTGTGCAAACACTTGTGAGAGTTTATAAATGTAATAAATGTACGTTGAGAGTGAATTCAGAAACCTTTTTATCTATTCTCGGGTCGAGGGATGTGTCGGGAATAATAATAACAAGAAAAAGATGTTTCCACTCAATAAACTATTGCTCAGTACAATAACTACATAATATCATATCTATTTAATAGCTAGTCTGACAGACGTTGTTCTGCCCTTTCCAATAGATGGCGCGGTAAGTTTCACCCCGGACTTTTACAGTGTAAATATAAGATTTATCTATACTATAATAAAACTCTAACACGACGTCTGTCTGAACACGTATCACGCTAAAACCTGTGAACCGATTTGGATGGGACTTTCACTGGCAGATAACTAATATTATAAGGAGTAACCTTGGCTACTTTTATTTTAGGATAAGAATTAGGGTTCCGCGCAAAAAAATTAAAACCCATGAAATCCAATCGCAATAAATTCCACGCGGGCGAAGTCGCGGGGAACAGCTTGTTATTTAATAAATCGACCACAGTGCCTAATAATGAGTCCAGGTTTTAAATTTTCTTTTTGGCACTAATACATCAATTATATTGTGAATTGTGAATAATTTTGGTCAATAAACATAGAATAGATAGGTCAAGTCGTTCAAAAGTTTTACGATCCTACTAAAAGAATCACCAATGGTTTGTTTATCAATAGTAGTCATTTGTGAAACTACGTACATAGCCCAGAAGAAGTGAAATTGCTCACAGCTAAGCAACTCCTTCAATTCATTGAATATATAGGGCTTAGCAGTGAACTATAGCCATAGTAGCGATCGCAATAGCTCTTACTGGTCACTGTGTAATATTCTATGTATAAGGGAGTAACCACAAGATATTGCGGCCGTATACTTTGCACCATGTATGTTTATAATATGTAACACACCGCAACGGCATCGCTTTAGCGTCGCGCTATCTCCCGAACGTGCCGTTTGGCCTCGCTCTAAGTGCGCTATAACTCTTTATTAGATATAAATTACCAAACAAGATAGTCTTCAAAAGATTGGTCCGGGAACATCTCTCAAAAACAATGTCGTCAGCACAATACCAATACTGCTACCTTTATCCAGACATATTATGTATGTATGTATATATGTATTTATGTATGTATTTATGTGTGTATGTAAATATGAATTTATGTATGTATTTATGTATGTGTATATGTATATATGTATTAAGGATAATTGTTATATATGGATTATTATGTATTTGTTTGTATTCATATGCATTTGTGTAATTTATAAGCCTTATTTAATAGGTGTTATATCTATATAAATTTATTATATTTAGTTACTTAAGTCACCTGCCACTAATTTCTCACCACGCCATGGGTTGACTGGCAGAGAATGCTAACTGGCATTAAGTCCGCCCTTTGTAACCTTTTTATTGGTTAGAACAATAAAGTTTTTAAATAAAAACAATATTATAAGCGACTTTGACTAAGACTAAAGATCTTGAAATTATTTTAAAAATAGTAGTGGTAGCTCAGAAGCAGCCGCCTGCAGGTTTTCTCTCATTTTTAAGAAGATTGAGAAGAAATTACCTATTCCATCGCGATACTCCCATGTCCTTGAAATGTTAAATCAATTTCATTCTACTTCGTATATCCTCAAAATATTCCTAAGACATGTAGCTCTCCTTACGATGTTTTCCGTCACCGCCGCGAGCATATGGTAAATCGGTACTTATAATTGCAAATTAAATATTTCGTTGATGCCAGCAGGAATCGAACCCGGGTTGCTCGCATACTGACGGAGAGCGCTTAGTTCCTCTACCACGTTAATTTAAAATTATGCAAAATTCCAGGAATACTAAATTGCAGACAGCTATTTAGAAATAAAATTATAATCATCGAACCAATATTAGTACAGCGGCTAGTTCAATAAAGTGCAAAATAGCATGATCTTCGACTGTTACCGGATAAATAAATCATTTCATTACATGTTATAAAGCTACCCCTCATTAGATGAAGTGACGACCTGGTATGACAAACAGAAAATCGATGGATGCAGGTTGCTCAGGACCTTTTGTGGCATTCCTTAGGGGGGCCTTTGTTCAGCAGTGGACTTTTAAAGGTTATGATGATGAAATGAAATACACAAGTATTTTTGCAAAAGAAGGTTTAGATTTGATTTCTAAAATAGTTATAACATAAACAATGAATGGGCAAACAGCATGCAATTTGCTTTTGAAACGTCCGAGGTGTTTTTAGAAAACTCGCAACACTATTGTTGCACAAAAGGCAAAATACGTTAATAATTCAACTATGCTTGCCATTCGCATTGTTACACTCGCGCAACGCTTTTACAATAAACTACGAAGCTTTCCTCTGCCGGCGTGTAAAGTAGGTCGCTTGCGTCAGCTGTTGTCAAATAATTGCGATTGAGCGTTTCTTACAAATGTATCCCTTTATAAAATTCTTTTATATAAATCATTTCTTCGACATATAGCAAATTACGACTTGTTCGAACACTAATTTCACCCATAAGCTACTGAGACGTTTTTTGGCCGTAGAAGGAAAAGGAGAGATCTCCCACCGGGCAAGGTGTTCAGCCCGTGGAGCGGCCAACGCTCCGTATGTTAGTACAAAGCTGTTCTATATATAGCCACAGAATAAATAATAGAACTACGTACAGAAGTTGCACTCCTTTGATATTGACTGCTTGCCGACGTTTTAATAGCCTACATAATTATTATTAATCAGATAAATCACCCAAGCAAGCTAAATAAAACTTTATCGCTGCGCGCGAGTGTCAGTATTACTTTGTATCTTTTCTCCTTCCTACGTGCTTACGGCGCCTGTGTGTATGTTCGATCAGTCGCAGAAGATGGAATGGTTTGTGTTCGCCTGTTAACCTCCAAAAATAAGGTAGCACCTATTAAAACAACAACTATACCGCGCTTAGAACTGTGTGGCGCTTTACTGGGGACACGACTGTATACCAAGGTAATTAATTCCCTTACCCTTCAATTTAGAAAATCATTTTTCTGGTGCGACTTAACAATCGTCCTTGAGATGATTTTGTACGTAACAGAGTTTTTGAGGTGCAGGAAGCCACGATCGGCCAGACGTGGAGCTACGCCTACCAAACTGAATCCTGCAGATCTCGTATCTCGCAGAGTGAAAGCTGATACTATTAGCGCGTCTACACTTGGTGGTCTGGTCCAGATTTTCTTCATAACCCCGTCATTCAATTTCCAACATGTCCCAATAGTCAAAATATTACGTTACCTGAAACTTCATTACACACTTTTGTCAAAAATAATGTAACAGATTACAGTAACAATGCAATAACTCAATTAATTTACAAACTTTCATCATTTACCAAATTAATCACAACCTTAGCTTATGCCAATAAGTTTATTCATAATTGCAGATTTGCAAATAACAAAATTTTATCTCACTTGTCTCATTCGGAATTACAGCGTTCACAAAAATTAATTATACAATGTGCTCAGCAGGAAATGTTCCCTGAGGAATACAATACTCTTAAATGTAATAAAATATTACACAGTAAAAATAGATTGATCAGTCTCTCTCCTTTTATTGATTCTTGTAACATATTACATGTAGGCGAATGCCTTCAAAACTCTAACTACTCTTACGATGTAAAGCATCCCATATTACTCTGTAGTAAACATCACCTCACTAAAATAATATTTAAATCGTACCACCTCTCTCTCTTTCATACAGGACCTCAACTACTTTTAGGAAATATAAGACTAACATATTGACCGCTCGGTGGTAGAAACTTAGCTAAACAAATCGTACGAAATTGTATTCGATGTACTCGCCTAAAGGGCAAGCCCATTCAGGTCATTATGGATAACCTATCTAGTGATAGGACGCAGCTTGATTCCCATTTTTAACCACAGGCTTAGATTTTGCCGGGCCAGTGCTAATAGCGGATCGTAAAGGCAGAGGTTGTAGGCTATCGAAGTCATATATTTGTGTTTTTGTGTGCTTTGCAGTTAGAGCCGTCCATTTGGAGTTGGTCTCCGATCTAACAAAGGAGTCTTTTCTTGCCGCCTTTAGTCGGTTTGTCGCACGTCGTGGAAAGCCTCAGTGCGTGTACTCCGACAACGGCAATACCTTTGTAGGAGCTTTCAATGAGCTTAAACGATTTTCACAATTATCTTACAATGATATAGAGTCAGACATTGCAAACCAAGACATAGATTTTAAATTTATACCACCTTATTCACCTCATTTTGGGGGCATTTGGGAGGCAGCAGTAAAGTCGACCAAACATCTTTTACGTCGTACTCTCGGTCTTACTCATCTAACTTATGAAGAGCTTTCGACGTGTCTGAGTCAGATAAAGGCCATCTTAAATTCCAGACCGTTGACCCCTCTGTCCTCAGATCCTTCTGATCTCTCCTATCTTTTCCCTTCTCACTTCTTGATCGGACGACTACTCACACCATTTCCGCATCCTCAAATCGCTGACAGCAACATCGAACGACTTCCACGCTACAAGCGAGTCGAAAAGCTTCGGCAGCATTTCTGGCACCGGTTTTCCAATGAGTACATTACTGCTTTACAACAGCGAACGAAGTGGAAAACCGCTGATCAAGAGCTGAAGAGAGGCACCATGGTCTTAGTGAAGGACGTCAATCAACCTTCTCTTCTTTGGCTGGTGGGTAGAGTGATCGCCATAAGACCAGGATCGGTTGGTCACACCAGAGTTACCGACATTTTCACTACAAAGGGAACAATCACAAGAGCATTTAATAACATCTGCCCTCTTCCAGTGTCTCCTGCGTCATCTTGAAGCCTTCTTGCTTCAACCCGGGGAATATGTTCCTGACGTCACTGCCCATTATTCTCCCCGGCTCGTATCGTCGGGCAGCAAACCTCAAACCGGTTCTGCAGGCGCTTCGTAGCCCCACCATCATGGACAACGCGGCACTACAACGCACGACTTGCTCGGAACCACCCGGTCGCGAACGCACGCATTACGGCTACCTCTTATGTACCAACCAATAAATTACCTATATACAGTCTACATATTGAAGTACTTATTTAAGTCAAGAATTCCACCAGCAAAAGTGGAGCTTGATACTCAACATTCACCTTTCATTATCCTTCGGTGACTTAAAAAATGATATATCTGAATCCTTTTGTTTGCTCATTAAGCATCCATCCCCGCAACAATTATAGTAAGAACGACGTTTTGCCACTATAATTTATGAAATAGATTTAAAAAAAATGTTTATTTCAATTACATAAAGCTTTAAGATACAGGGTTTGGAGATCACCTTTTAAGCAAAGAGATGCTTGTGTTAGGTGACTCCGCTCTTCCACTTAACATTATACAGTGTATGCAATTGGCAACAAAATAAAAGAAAAGAAAGTACAAAATACAAAAAGGATAAGGAGCGCACTTGTGTGATGGATGTATCTGAGTGGGGTTTAATTAAAGATAGGTTATACACATATTATTTATTATTCTTAAATTACATTAAAACTTTTTCAACTATTTATCCTACAATTAAATATACTAAACACTAAACAAAAACTATTTCGACGAGTATTTCAACAAGTTTTTACAAAAAACTACGTAAACAGCGTTAAAAAAACTTTAACATTCAATCGCCAAGAACGCGCTAGCCCCGACTGCGTTCTACCCCGGGGGAGCCTCGCGATAGTAGGTAATTATTTCACGCAGGTAGCAAGAGTGACAGAGGCCTGATATAGCGCAGTACTTCGGAACTTTGATAGCGTGATTTAGACTTCGTTGCGTTTCGCTTGTGGCGCGACGACAGCGCTCACAGTTTTATAGGAAGGTTTTGCCTTAATCCCCACGCTTGGCTGGTGGATTGGCGATTGCACTTACCATAGGAGCTTAGCAGCTTCTCTATCACGTTTAAAAATCTTGTAAGAGAATAGAAATGGACTTCTAACAAATTGGGGCTGTGAGTTAAATCTTTTAAAGAAAGCAAGAAAAAACGTACTGCAAAAGTATTTTCGAGAACACTGCGTGCAGCCAACTCTCCATTATGCGGTTCTTGTCACTGCACTCCCACCGAGATTTTGCTGCTTTTGTCAGTTTAAGCGAATCTTTGTTGAAAATATTTATTTTTACCAACGAATTTTCCATAGTTAGTAGTTAGATTTTAATATAGACTAGTGATCCGCCCCAGCTTTGCGTTATTAGATTTAAAATAATCATCACAAGTCATTTATTTTATCTATTTTTCGAATTCTCAAAAAAATCATGTCATATTCATGTCCTAATATGCATGTAAATAACCCCCTCAGGTCAATATAAGGCAGCTTTTTCGATATTACAGATATACACTTCAATTTAATTTAAATATATACATACATTAAAAGGAGTACCCTTAACCGACGAGCGTGTATGCGTAGATATATGGATGTAAAGGAGGCGAGAGAGGTGTGCCAGGATCGTGCCAAATGGAAGTCCGTAGTCTCTGCCTACCCTCTGGGTGACAGGCGTGAGTGTTTATGTATGTATGTATGTACATTAAATTATTTTATTTTAAACAAAAAAGACTGCACGGACCAAAACCATACTTTAAGCTGACGGAATTTAGGCCATAGTGCCGCGAATATCCTATAATGCACCTATTTTTTAATTAAGTGTTAAAAATTATTAATCAGTGGGCAATATACTTTTAAAGTACTTATACTTAGTATTACGTACTATTATCTTGAACATCTTAACACTACATAGTTACGAGTATGAGTGGTATTAACTAACTAGGCTCTAAAAGAAGCTGTATGAGTCACAAACTGTGCCCCACACAAACATCCACCGGAATATGAAAAGTGTGTTTTAATTTTTAGCCGACTTCAAAAAAAAGGAAGAGTTTTTCAATTTAGTGTGTTTTTTTTTTTGTTTTTATTCACGTGTTTTCTTCGTCAATTTTAAACCAATTTTAATGATTCTTTATTTATTAAACAGTAGTAATAATTCCCATATAAATTAACCTATTTTACCACTCCTAAAGGTGGCCAAATAGAGGATGAAGTTTACTAGGAGAGAAGAATATTTAGGTTTTCTCCGCAAATAGTGGCAGGTGAAGTAAAACTACTTCACCTGCCAGTTGCTGTATAGTTGCTGTTTAGCAACAGTTACAAAGTCATCATAGTCTTAGTCATTTATTGCATTCATGAGTACAAGGTGGTATAAAAATTATCAATACAATATCATTATACCATGACACATTTGGGCATAGAAATATAGAAAAAGTACCATGTAGTTATTTTTTTTATGTATTAATATAATAATGTATATAATAATATTATTTACTAATGTAATAATGTGTTCGTTCTAATAAATAATACCCTTATCCAGTCCCATTAACGAAACATTCAAAATACTTTGCTCAACAGTCATCACATAAAGTTTTTCTAAAAGGGTTTCATTTAAGACGAAGTGTACCAATTTGCGATAACATCAATGGACTCAATATATTTAACCGACGTACGTTCTGAGGAAAGTATCCATTTTGACACGTGACAACAATTTACATGAGAAAACTCCGCTGAATGCTAGATAGCCGCTAGTCAAGTAACATACTACTTTGTATGCGGCAGGAATGTGGGTGTGATTTGTTTGAATCGTTGAATAAAATTTGATTCATAATATGTGATAACGTTAGAAAAAATTCTGTTATGCACACTGTGTTCAATGAAACAAGTTTTTTATACGAATTCACTACCTCATATCGTCCCGTGGGTGTCGTAAGGGGCGACAGAGGACACTGAAACAGGAGATGGGCAGCAGCATCTTGCTGACAACAATTCAAAATAATAAAAAACTGCGGTTGCCAACCCGCCTGCCAAGCGTGGCAGCTATGGTAAAACCTCCCCTATGAGGCCTATGTTTAGCAGTGGACTATATAATATATTATATGCAGTAATGGATGAATGGATTCTCCCGATGTTATAGGTACATTGCAGCACATATGGTCACGGGGGACTGAGGTGTACGTTACAATGTCATAATTGTCCATGGTTACCTTTACTTTTAAATTATTAATTTTTGGTCCAATCTACGCAAATAGTCTTTCTGTTTCATCAAAATGTGTAGTGTTCGCGTACATATAAGAAGTCGTCACGCACCATTTCAATGTGTAGTTTTTATATTGTAGTTAGAAGTCTATTTCTTATACTAAAGAAACCCAGATAAGTAAATAAAAAGACTTTTGAAATATTTGGAAACGAGTCTTTCCCGTTTTAAAATTTACTTTGATCGTCACGCTTGGCAGGTAGATTGAAAGAATTCTTTGAATATCCCAGAAGAATTGAATGATTTGTCACACTCAATACATGATACCAAATATGCTCTCATGATGTTTAAGAGCCTCAAACCTAGGATGGCAGCTTGCGCTTTGTTGTCGATAATAACATAAAAATAGTTTATTTTGAAAATTTCTTCCGCATTCAATTCATGAGCTTCATCTTCCCGTTCATAAACAAATTGCCTTTTTACGTCATCTTCTGATTCTTTGAACTGTCTGTCAATATATTTTCCTCGGCT